>JAOEGS010006820.1:0-11801 GCA_025447755.1 Corythornis vintsioides
ACCTCCCCTGGGATGGTGCCAGGGCTGGGGCAGCCACCACCTCTCTGGGCAGCCTGGACCAGGCTCTGCCACCCTCAACACCAACAATTTCTCCTTCTCTTCAGTCTCAATCTCCCTCTTAGTTCAAACCATCCCCCCTTGTCCTGTCCCAACAGGCCCTACTCAAAACTGTCCCCATCTTTCTGACACACCCTTAAAGCCCTGAATGGCCCCCAGAAGGTCTCCCTGGAGCCTCCTCCTCTGCAGGCTGAACCCCCCCATAGGAGCAGGGAACAAACATTCACTCGGTGTGTGAAAGCCCCATGAGCAGAACAGGGCCAGGGTGGCTGTGCTGCCTGCAAGGAAAGGTTCCATCCTCTCAAACATCTCCCCTGTGAAGCATCTGCAGCCCTGAGAAGAGCAGTTTCCAACTTTAGGAGGCTCTGGACCGTGCAGAATTCACTTGCCTACCCTGGAACAAGCTTGATTTTGGAGCTCATTCCCTTTTCCTGCTGAATCAGCCATGAAGAAGGTGGAACAGCCTCAAGTTTTTTATCTGCCAAGGCCTGGCCAAGCAGCTGCCTGGAGGCACTAACGTGGCCCTGAGTGGGCCCAGCAGAGAGAAGGAAGGGTTTGTTTTCCCCTTGTATTTTGTTTTTCACCCTTCTTCAGCTCTGCCTCAATGAGATTAGAAACCTCTATACCTCATCACCCAGGAGCTAGCTGATTTGGTTTGCTAATTTAGCTTGTTAAGTGGCCCCCAAAGGGAGCAGGGTGATGCTCATCCCACCCGGTGGGGTCTGTGCCCTGGGGACACCCCAAGTGGGTTTGGGTTGCTGTTTCCAGGAGTCTCTCCTCCCAGCTCATCCTGTCTTTTCTTGGACACAGTGCCTGCCATGCTGAGTGCCAGTCTGTCCCATGCTCCTTGATTGTGCTTCTCCTGGGGGGTTTGGAAGCTTCCTGCTGTCCCTGTGCTGGAAGGATGCAGCCACCAGTGGATACCATTGACCAGCTGCTTGGCACCTGCAGTGTCCCCAGGCTGCAGCACCTGTCCCTCTGTTTCTGGGCCAGCTCTGCTGGAGGAGATATTTTAAGGTTTCTCTGCAGTGGAGGGGATGGAGGAGGGAGGTGGTGGGATAGTCCTGGTGGCTTGTTGCTGGTTTTACCCACGGTGCCTGGGAAGGGAGCAGGGCTGTTGAGTATCCAGGTTAAAGTGGAGATGCCAAGGTGACAAGGAAGCTGTGAATGTTGGTGGGTAGGAAGCTGTAAGCAGCAGAGTGAAAGGTGTTTTCTTGCCTTCAGAATCCAACTTTGGATCCTTCTGAAGATAAATCATTCTCATGGAAGTTTCCATGACTCTTATTGCTGAAAGTCAGGCTACTTTGATTTTTACACGTGTGGAGGAAGGAGGGGAAATCAAGTGTTGCTTCTTTTGTAGTTCTTTTGTTCTGCTTCTTATTATTTTTCTGCAGCCCTTCAGAAGGGGCTGAAACATCTCTGGTGAGGAAAGGCTGAGAGCCCTGGGGATGTTCAGTCTGGAGAATAGAAGCCTGAGAGGGGAGCTGAGCAATCTCTGCAGGGTGGGGGTCAAGAGGAAGGGGCCAGGATCTTTTCAGTGGTGCCTGGGGTAGGACAAGGGGCACTGGGCACAAACTGGAACAGGGAAGCTCCACCTCAACATGAGGAAAAACTTCCCTGTGAGGGTGGCAGAGCCTGGCACAGGCTGCCCAGAGAGGCTGTGGAGTCTCCTCTCTGGAGAGATTCCACACCAGCTTGGACATGTTCCTGTGTTCCAAGGCCTGCCCTGGGTGCCCCTGCTCTGGCAGGGGGTTGGACTCAGTGGTCTCCAGAGGTCCCTTCCACCCCCCACCATTCTGTGTATGAGAGAGGGATTTCCTTACACTGATTATTAAGTCCTAATGGAACTTAAACTTTGGGATCCTGTGTTATCTCTCTGGCATCTGGGATCACTAGGGCTGAGCAGTTAAAAAAAAAAAACCAAAAACAAACAACTGGCTTGGCCCAGAGTGAACTGGAAGCAAAACTTTGAGTGTTTTGAGCCATTTTGAGCTGGTTTCTGAAAGCTGTCTGCTCACAGAGGGTCTGTGCTGTGCTGGGTGCAAGAGGGACAATTTGAGAGTGCAATTAATAGCTGTTAATTTAGAGTGGCTAATAATTGCTTCCCCACCAGTGCTGCTTGCATAGGAACAAGGATTTTACTCTCATCAGGCAATTCCACTATTGCCAGCGAGGTTTGGTTTGGGGTTTTTAATTTGTTCTGGACATTTTTCTTCCCAAGTGCCTGATAGAAATGTGTGTCTGTGTGTTCTTTTTTTTGTGACCACTGTGGTTTTCCCCCAGCTCTCTTAACCCCCAGAAACAACCCAGCCCAGCTTGTTGTGTCCATGGAAGGCTGGGAGGGGAGTGAAAAGAGAGAAAATGGAAACTTGGAAAAGAAAAAAAGCTTTCTGTGTCACCTCCTACCAAAGTCTAACTGAAATTCCCTTTCAGTCACAGGCTTTCCTTGGGCTCCAAGTGCTGGAGGTTTCTGCCTCGTGCCTTCTGCCCTCTCTGGTTTCTCTGCCCGATGTTCTTGATGCCTATGTGAAAATGGGCATCAAATCTCAAGCCTCTGAATTTCCCAGATTCTGTAGTCTGCTCTCCTCTGCTTCCCCTCCCCAGAGCTCTGACCTTCGTGGCCTGTGCTGCCTTCTGCTTGTTTGCAGACCCTGGGAATGAGGTTGTTTTCCTGGGAAACACTTGTCCCTGTGTCTTCAAACAATGGAAGTTCTCCAGGTGGCTTTCCTGAGGCCTAGGACAGGTACAGCAGGTATAAACACACAGTTCTCTCAGCAGCTCTCAGTGCCTCCTCCTGGAACAGGAGCTGCTGTCTGAGTCAGGGAATCATCTTGTGTGCCTGAGAGCATTGGGATCCTATTTTCAGCCTCAAAGGTGGTTTGTGGGAATTCTTGCTTCCTAGGGCTGTTCAGTGCCTCTCACTGTTCATTATCACTTAAGCTCGCGTCAGCAGCACAAAAAGAGTTTCTGAGCACCTAGCAGTGCTGGTTTGCTCTGAGTGAGGCTTCTGGGCTGAACCCAGAGCAGGTTTTGCCTGGACAAGAGACAGCAGCATCCCAGGGAAGGCAGTTCCCATGGTGGGTGGGTGTTGCCATGAGGTGCTGGTATCCACAGCTCCCAGTGCCACCTCCTGAGAGCTTGTGCTGCTGGCCCCAGGGCTCTGTTCTGGGGTCTGGGAGGAGGGAGGATGGATGGTGTGTAGGGATAAGTTTTCCCCAAGTGTTTTCAGCCTGTGGCTGTGAGGAATTGCACTGAGACCTGGACTCTTGTTCACAGGAAAGACTTAAATTCCTTCACTTTGTGGTTCCTTAGCTTCTCCACCTTGGCAGAGCAGCCACGTGCCTTCCATGGTGCACAACAAACGTCTTGGGGGACCCAGCACTTTGCTGTTTGCTGGGGCAGGGCTGGAAGCCTCTGGGAGCAGCAGCCCTGACACTCCCTCCAGTTGCAAAACACTTTTGCTTTAACACTGGGAACAATTTGCTTTCCCTGGGGGTGGCTTTGGGGAACAGCAGCTTGTCTGGGATTTCTGGGGAGGGGCAGTAAATACCAAGTTAAGGTTTTTTTTGTGCTTGATTGTGTTTCCCTCCAGGTTTGTGCTGGCCGTGGGCAGCGCTGTCTTCGATGCCATGTTCAATGGTGGGATGGCCACAACTTCCACAGAGATTGAGCTGCCTGATGTGGAGCCTGCTGCCTTCCTTGCCCTGCTGAAGTAAGCTGCTTTTCCACAGTCTGAGTAACTGGAATGGACAGATTTGCTGGAGAGAGGGGGATTTTTCACACAACCACTGACCTGGTTTGTCAGGGGAGGTGGTTAAGTTGCTACAGAAAACACCTTTATGATCCGTTCAAGGGTGTTCAAAAGCTGCTGTGAAATCCCTCTTTTCCTGGGTAAAAGTCCATGTAGCTCCTGCACAATCCCTGACTTGCTCTGTTGGTTTGGCAATAGTTAAACACAGGCTGCAGCTCGGGCCAAACTACACAGGGTAGCTGATCATGTAGTAAACATGTAGCTGTTGATAGTTAAACCACCACACAGAGGCAGCCACAGGAGGTGTCCAGTTGGAATAAGGGCCCTTGCTGGCCCAGCTAGGTGAGTTGCTAGTCACCTGTTCAGACTTTGTCCCATAAATTCCCAATCACAAATTGGTTTGAGTTGATCCAAGTGCTGTTTGAGAGAAGAACTCAATCCTCTGCAAGCTCTGCACGTTGCAAATGCTTGGAGCTCCTCTAGCTTATGGGCAAAGGAGCATGTCCTAACAGGTAAGGACGGGTGTGATGCAGTCAGCTGCTCTGTGGGATCACCCTCCTGTGGGTTTTATTCCTTCTTGGAGAGCTGGCTTTGGATTCCCATTTACAGCCTGTGCCATCAGTGCCTGCTGTGGGGAGGAGGAGGAGGAAGGGGCTGTAACATCCTATTCACTGATTTCTTTAAGCTTGGCTGGAGCTGTGTGACATCCTGCAGCAGCCCTGACTGTGCTGAAAAGTCATTGTCCCCTTTCTATGGGATCTGAGTGACCCCCTTCCAGGGGTTTCCAGCCCTGTGCTCTTGCCACGTTCCCTGCTGGGGACAATGCCTGGCTGTAGCCTTGGCACACTTGCTGCTTTACCTTCCAAAGGCACTTCTGTCGTGGCTCTGCTGTCTTGGAAGATGTTAAAAAAATGATCTTTGCCAGAATGAAAGGCCAGAAATAATAGGGAGCCCTGAGCCCCCTCCCCTTTGGCTCTTTTGGAACCAGCCACCAGCACGTGGGGAATCCCTCTCGCTGGTGAACGACTCCCACAGCCAAGCAGATCTCTCTGGAGCTCAGGATCTGTCTCTTGGTGAGGTTAAAACATCCTGCAAATCAGAGGCAGAGTCGTGTTGTTTCCCTGCCTGTGTTGACATCTTAGCAGTTGTAGAAACAGCCTGATCTTGGAAGAGCAGCATCATCTGAAGAGATGAAATTGATGAGTTCAGGTGGATTTCAGCAGCACTGGTTTTCTGTTCTGTACAGGGGAGGTTGAGTGGGAGTCGTGCCAGAGACTGTGACACTCACAGATGTGCTGCAGGGGCTGCAGTGGGGCCAGTGGTATCTCAGACCCCTAAATCTGCAGTCAGACTGTGACTTTCAAAATGTTCAGAGACTGAAACCCTCTGAAGGATGTTTGTGTGCTGTGTCCCAGTAGAAAGCTTCCCAAGTACATGGTATGAACTTTCCTTGGGAAAACCAGTCCCTCCACACACTGATCTGAAATGGCAGCTGATCCTTAAATGTGTCTCTGGCCTTGGTCCAAGCCATGACCTAATGCTGGAGGATCAGGAGCTTATCAAGGGACAAAGTGCCCATCCTGAACGGTCAGCAGGAGGTCCCCTCTGGACAATCAGTTGTGACTGGGTTTGTGGGCTGCTGGCCTTGAAGAGCTCTGCTGTAATTGTCTGAGAGATCCCTTAGTATTGTTCTTTGGGTGATCGTGGAAATAAGAATAGTTTTGACTGTCTGGGGGCTATAATTTAGATCTTGTTTGGATTTGGCAGTGCACTTTTTGACAGCCCGAGCCTCTCTGCAAACACTGTAGTGCCCAAGCTCTGCAGGAAACACAACTCGGTTTTAGAGCAACTGTGTTCTTTTAATCTTGTCATAAAAAGGATTACTTGGTGAAAATAGAACTGCTGAAGAGCTGTGTGCAGAATACATTCCTGAGCCCGGGGCTTGATGCTGATACTAACAGATGCTCTAAGCAGCACAAAAAGGTGCTTTCTGTGCTTCCCTTCCTCAAAATCCCCCTGATCTTGCTTCCCCTGATCTGCATCCCAGCCCTCTCTGGCCAGAGGAGCTCCAGCAGCAGGGACACCCAGTCAGGGACACTGCCCAGGGTGTCCCTGGAAGAGCCTGGAGGAACAGCAGCCACACAACATGTTGCTGCAGCCCCTTGGGGAAAGGCAGGGGAAGGAAAGGCTGGAGATTCCAATAGGTCCCGTGGAGCAGGGGTGCCAGGCACAGTTAAAGTGTTTCATCCAGCTCCTCTGGCTCTGTACCTTCTGGATCCTGCTTGGCAAAGGCTCCACTGGCTAAAGGCAAAGCAGTAAACAGAAACTGTGCATGGGCTTGGAGCGTGACTGCTTTTACTGAGCTCAGCCTGGCAGTTGGTGTGTCTCAGCATGCTGGAGGATGAGGAGGCTGGGGCTGGCTTGTGATGAAGACGTTTTGCCACGTGGGGTGAAATGTTCTTCCTTGTTTTGGCCCAAGGGGAAGGCAGACAGCAGAGGGGCAGCCCTTGGGTTTCACTGCAGTTAACTCTTGGTGCTGGGGTTACGCTGTGGGCTGAGCTTCAGCATCTGTGGAATGGAGCAAAAGAGTGAGGGGCTGAGGGGCAAGGGGGGCATGGGGGAGACACCTCACTGCAGATCTGGGGTGTGTGTGGCTGAGGGATTCTGATCACTTCTGGTAGTGTGGAAAATGGAGCATCTCTTCTGTTCTCTGCTCTCTGAGGTAGAGAATAGAACCATAGAATCTTTTTGGTTGGAAGAGACCAAATGTTACCCCAGCACTGCCAGGGCATCACTGCTCCATGGCCCTCAGCACCACAGGGGGGCTTGGAAACCCCTCCAGGGATCACAGGGACTCCACCCCCGCCCTGGGCAGCCTGGGGCAGCCCTGGACAACCCTGGAGGGGAATAAATTGTTCCTCAGCTCCAACCTCAACCTCCTCTGGAGTAGGCAGGCAGAACTGAGGTTTTTCTCCATGTTTAGTCTAACTGAACAGCCAAACCCATCAATTTTACAGCTTACACTTGGCCAGAGGCTGTTCTAGCCCAGCAGAAGTGGGAGGCTGGACCCACTGTTGATGGGATGCTTGGCAGGGCAAGGTCCTTCAGCAGACATCCTGGGTGTTTCATTCATTGAAAGCTACACTGTGAAAAACACTGTGTGTTTTTTCTTAAACAACAATCAAAATCTCCTTGGGAAACCAGAGTCAGTGGGAAGGAGGTGAAAATAGGGTAGGAAATAGGTGCAGGTTTGAAGCACAAACGTGTTTGTTATGAATTGGGACCTTAGTAACTTCAGCAGGGTGATGTTTGTTTGCGTGTTTTCAGATTTCTTTATTCAGATGAAGTTCAGATTGGACCAGAGACTGTTATGACAACACTTTACACAGCTAAAAAATACGCAGTTCCAGCTCTTGAGGCTCATTGTGTGGAGTTCCTCAAGAAAAACCTGCGAGCAGACAACGCCTTCATGCTGCTGACACAGGTGAGATCCCAGTCACTCGTGGTAGGGCCCTCAGGAAGGTCCATCCCCTCAGAAGAGCAGTTCTCAGGGTGTCACAGGGTTGCTCATCCCAACTGGAGCAGTTCTGTGTCATTTGGAATTCTCCCTCCCAGGATTTTAGTCCCAGTGAGCAGGTTCTTCAGGACAGTGAAACAGAGCCAGTGGTGCAGGTGCTGCCCACCAGCCCGTGGCAGCTTTTGGGTGGCATTCTTTGTGCAGGGGTTTTTGCCACATGCTCAGTCTCTGCAGCCTCACTTTGCAGTTTTGGTGAGGTGACCTTTGGGTCCTTCTTTGGCCAAATAGGAAGGTGTCCTGGTTTTTCAGATACCAAACCCAAGATGCTTCCTGGCACTGTCATGCACCAAAGCAGCTTCAATGCCAGGTGGAGACAGGCTTCCCTGCTTCCTTTTGTTTGTGGTTTACCCACTCTGATTGATGATCAGTGGTGATTCACATCTAGTTTATTTTCACTGCAGCTCTCTCTAATGTTTGGGGCTGGTGGTGGTTGAGAAGTCTGTGTCTCAATGTCTGGCTGCAGGAGGCTCCCCACTTAATGGATCTATCTGTTCATAGAATCATTCAGGTTGGAAAAGCCCCTTGGGATCATCCAGTCCAACCATCAGCCCTGCTCTACAGATTTCACCCCTAAACCATGTCCCTCAAAACCACATCCAAATGACCCTTAAACACCCCCAGGGCTGGTGACTCAACCCTGTCCCTGGGCAGCCTGGGCCAGGCTCTGGCTGCTCTTTCAGTGAACATTTTTTCCCTAATGCCCAGTCTGACCCTCCCCTGTTCTTCAAATGCCTTCAGCTCTGGTCCTTCAGTGTGAGAATCAGCCACTTTTTTTTCTGCTTTACTGCAGCAAATTGTCAATGTTATGGTCGGTTACAGCCCTGAGATACATCTTGTACAAACCATTTACAGAACAGGTTTAAGACTGGGGACCTGTGGAGTCCCAAACATCCTCTGTGTGCATCGTGGCTGCATCCTGCTGGCCCAGCAGCTGTGTCAGTGACAGCCTTGCAAGCAACTGCAGAAATACCAGTGGCAAATAGCTCTGTTAATTGATTGTGCCTCCTAGTGCCCTGTGATCCTCTTCTGTGCCAGACCTACATGCAAATGTCACTTGGATCAGCAAGGAGAGAATAGTTTTTGCCTAAAGCTGCCGTGGGGACACCCCTGAGAGTAACGTAACCTTCACGTGTCAAGAGAGAGCCACCACAGTAGTAAAGTGTGAGTCAGTCACAGCTCTTGGATGCCAGGAGTGTTCAGCACTGGCAGTTCTCCAGCCCCAGGAGCTGGCAATGACTTCTGGAGCTTCCCTGAGAAAATGGGAGAGTTGTTTCAGCTCTGTGTGCTTGGCCTTGCTGAGCTCTGCTGCCCATGAGTAGGCTCTGAGCAAACAAAACACACTAAACTCACCTGGGGCAGTGAGGTCAAGTCCCAGTGCACTCTGGCTCAGTTGTTAGGTGTGATGTTAAGGCAGTTTACAGAATTCCAGCATGGTGGGAATTGCGTGGGACCTCTGGAGATCGCCTGGTGATCACCAGGGTCACCCAGAGCAGGGCCCAGCAGGGCAGTGTCCAGGGGGTTGGAATCTCTCCAGAGAAGGAGACTCCACAACCTCTCTGGGCAGCCTGGGACAGGCTCTGACACCCTCACACCAAGGAAGTTTTTCCTCATGTTCCTTCCTAAGTAGTAAAGCCAACACACTGGAAGTAAGAGGTCACCTTAGTGACTGTTGGGTGTTGTCACCTCATTTCTGCTTGTGCTAGGCACAGGGTTGGTCACGAGTCCTGTCAGTCCAGGAGGATGTGAAGTGGTTGTGAAATTGCAGTTGTGTTGGGCAGTTTCCAAGCAGCTCTCCAAGGTGTGCACAGGCTCTGTTTGGAACAGTAACCTATTTTGGGGGGAATTCTTTAAGTTTATGAGATTAGGGGGAATTCTTTGAGGTTATGAGATTATAGTTGCTGCTTCTGTGCAAAACAGGCAAATGCAGTGAGCAGGCCACGTGCCCTGTGGGGTTTCACCCAACTCCCAGGGGCACAAGCTCAATGTGGCTGTGCTCTTACAGGATGAGCTGTGTGTGCTTTCCTAGAGCGAGCACACCCAGAGTCACTGGGCAAAGCTTTCTTTTGACTATAACAATGTGGTGCAAACCCACCTGTGCTCAGCTGACAATGTCAGGATGACACAAGGAAGCACTAGAGTCGTGTCAACTGATGTGATGGTCAAAGAAAGATGTGCAGAGCTCACCCTGCCAGTGCTGACACCAAACACAGATCTGCCTCTTACCTCCTGGTGCTTAACGGCTTGAGAGAGGCTGGGGGAGCCCATGGTGAAGGATGAGGCCAGGCTCTGGGTGGGATTTTCGGGGGGGTCTTTGCTCACTGTAAACTCCTAAAATACCTCTTGTGTGCATGGCTGCTGCTTCCTTGCCAGGCAAGGCTGTTTGATGAGCCTCAGCTGGCCAGCCTGTGCCTGGAGAACATTGACAAGAACACGTCGGACGCCATCAACGCCGAGGGGTTTACAGACATTGATCTGGGTGAGCCTTTCCCAGCCCCCTCCTCCCCCTCTCTGCTTTCACAACACGTTAGGACAGGTTCGTATTGGTGCATTTGTGGCTTTGCTGCTCTGGAAGAGTCTGTTGAGTGAAGAGTCTCCAGTAAGTGGCTGGAGATGGGGTGTTTGCAGAAGAGCACACCTGGCTGCAGAAATGCCCTGGGATCTGCTTTGGTGCAGCTCAGGTTTTCTGGGCATGCTACAAAGCCCCCTGCCTCTGTTGGTGTTGGCAGCTTTTAGGTGGGTGGAACTTGCCTCCTTCAGTGGAGCTGGCATTGTTCCCCGAGCCCGCGTCCAATTTTGGAGATAAAAAGGTGCTGTGTTTTTGGAAGCAAGAAAAAAACTGCACAGTTTCCACTGGCTGGGCACGTTTAATAAACATTAAAATAGAGACTGTCATCTTCTTCTACTGAGGTGGACTGAGGAGGTAAGGCACAGGTCACCTCCTGGCTTCCACTCCTCTTGCTACATCCACGTTGGCATCAAGTAAGTTGCCCATTCGTTCTGCTGCACTCCAATGAACATGCCAATCAAATGGGCACTGCTGCTGCTCCACTGGGTGACATGCTTATGGAATATGCAGATTTACCATCCTCACAGGCAGCACTTTGGGAGATACTGGGGGGGGGTTTACATCACTGGCTCCTCTTTCACTTGCCCTGGCTGTGCACAGGGTACTTGTGGGCAACGGGGGGATTGGGGTCAGTGCCTGAAGCTGTCCCTGTCTGTCCTGCCTTGCAGACACCCTGGTTGCAGTGCTGGAGAGGGATACCCTGGGGATCCGGGAGGTGCGTTTGTTCAGTGCCGTGGTTCGCTGGGCGGAGGCCGAGTGTCAGCGGCAGCAGCTCCAGGTGATTCCAGAGAACAAGCGGAAAGTTCTGGGCAAAGCTCTGTCTCTGATCCGCTTCCCACTGATGACTATTGAGGAGTTTGCAGCAGGTAACTCAACACAGGTTTCTTGGCAACCCTGGTCTTTGCTTTCTCTGAACTGCAGAGGATCGAGTAGATGAAAATGGATTTGGTTTTTTTTCTCTGCGTAGCCTGTAGCAATTCACATTTGAGGTTGTTCCCTGTTCACACTGATCTGCAGAATCTCCTGTGTAAATGCTGTTTTCACCTGTGGTCATTCTGTCAAGACTGTGGTGCTCACTGGGCAGGAGCAGGTGGGATCCCAGCTGAGTGTTCAGGTGGTTCCTTTCTCCTTCAGCCATGAGCAGCTCCAAGCAGGGGTTCATATGCTTTCCCTTGTAGCCATTCCATGCATTCAAACCACACAAAGCTGTCAGAGTTGTAATAACCTGCTCCCAAAGACATGAGGATGTTGATGTTCCTCCCCATCCTTGGTTTACTGCTGCCTGTGGTGGTGTTGGTTGAGATCCCTCAGCTACTCCTCCCCACACTCCTGCTCCAGACCCTTCCCCATCTTCCTTGCCCTTCTCTGGACACGCTTCAGCCCCTCAGTGTCCTTGGAGTGAGAAGCCTAAAGCTGGATCCATAATTTGAGTTACAGCAGTTCCTTGCAGCCCTTCCTTCAGATCTTTTATAGTTGTGTCTCACTGGAGGGCTATGTTAATTTTGGTACATTTATGACCTGCAGAGCACAGCCCCAGAACAGAAAAAAACCTTTCAGAGTGTTCTTGAGCTGCAGGGTCAGGGGTGTTTAGTCTGTCACAAAGCATTTCTCAAGTTTACATCAAGATCTTGATCTGCAAAGATGTTTCATTCATTTAACAGCTTTCATTAAGTTTTTCTTTGCCTTGGTTTCATGGCCTGTTCTCTTTGACTTCAGAACTCATCCTGGGATGCATTAGGAGAAGTGTGGCCAGTAGGTCAAGAGAGGTTCTCTTCCCCCTCTACTCTGCACTGGTGAGACTCCACCTCGAGTACTGTGTCCAGTTTTGGACACCCCAGTTCAGAAAAGAT
>JAOEGS010006821.1:0-20390 GCA_025447755.1 Corythornis vintsioides
TAAATAATCTATTAATAAGAAATCAATTCAAGATATTCAGTCTCCAATCTAAAGCCATAAGGGTTGGGAAATTTAAGGACCCAGAAGTGAATTTTTGGGACCAGGGCCACCAACCTGAAATCAGCCATGGCAATACCCAAACCCTAGAGTCATTTTGTGGCACAAAGTCTTCCTGAGGCTGAGTTGAGCACTGGCAGGTATTTTAATGACAGTTTCTAGAGCACATGTTAAAGCTCTTGGCTTACAGTCTAGCAGTTTAAAAGCACACATTTGTGTATTTGTAGCATTTAGTGTATATCTAATTAAATTATCAAATATGACACAGCTTTTTCTAGAATTATGGTGTTTTTAGGAAAATTTTAATCATTAGAAGAGATCCCATTGCTCAGAGCAATCCTCCACCATCCTGCTTTTCTCCTTAACTAACCCCCCTTGTGCTTTGTCTCAGGGCATGCTTCCCCTCCTGCTTCCCTTTCTATTTGATATAACAACAAATTAAATGAAACTCAACAATGTATAGATATTCAAAATCCAAGAGCCACATGAGAAAACCATGTCAGTGTTTGAAAACAAAGAGTTTTATTCAAGCCAAAAGGAGGCTATAATTTCATCACTAGCAAGAATAGTATGCAGAAGTCTTTTAAATCAGAAAAAAAAAAGAATGAAAATACAAGTCTGACCAGTGCCTTTCTTTTGTCTACCAACAACCTCTGATCTCCAGCACAGGAGGCTGCAGATGTTTCTTCTTAGTGACAAATGATTTAAGAGCAGTACTTTGTTAAGAATAACACTGAAAACAAAGTTAGGAATAACAGTTCAGTTACCACTGGACAATAGATTTTCTGCTGGTTGGAGGGTGGCATGTAAAAGCCCTCAGGACCTGAAAACAGGCATTTTTACAGTTGAAAGCAAAAAGGAGACACTTGATCATGTATTTTCCCTCAGTGTGACAGATGGAGAGATTCCACACAGCAGGGCATGCTCTGGGCTGAATCAGGGGTGTTGCTGAACCATATCTTGGTTTCTTTTGAGTCAAATTTCTAATCCACAGACATCAACAGCTACAAAATTCACTTTTTTTTCCCTTGGTGCTTCCCTACATTGACTTACTAATGCCAACCTTAGAAGGGTGCTTGTAATTTCTCATTTGAATTGGTCTGGTTTCAATTTTTCACCACTGGATTAGACACTCTTCAGCATATTTCTGCACCAGATTTCATACAACACATTCAAATCTCCTTTCAGTCTGGTTGGGGTTTTTTATATACATATATAAATAAAGCAAACAGTGGGATGTGTTGCAGTCTCTCACAGTAGAGGTTTTTCTTTCCACCTTTAAATATCTTTCCAGCTCGTTTTCTGGATGATTTGTCAATGGCATTTTGTAAAAATAGCAATCAGAAAATGTCATGCCACATTTCAGTACCAGCCTCAACTGACTGTGCAGTCTTACAAATATCCCTTTTTTTTTTGTTTTTTTTCTTTCCTTTGCCATTGTGGAAGTGTTATTCCAACCACTGAGAATGCATGGCAAATTGCTCAGCTAGTGCCACCCAGCTGAATTTCAGCTTTCCAGGATATAACCCTTCGTTCTGTAAGTCTAGTCTGCCTCTTGCTAGGTTTTCCACTTGGTGTTGAATAGCATTTAAATACCATTTGTGAATTTACCAAGAATTGGAGGAATGCTTCACACGATCCTCTTGGCCCACTGATTATCTGTGTTTGTTCTGAATGACATGCAAAATACACTGGAATCAATCCTGTGGTTAATTCTTGATCAATGGCAGAAGTGCTGAATAACAGAAGAGAAATGATCTTCATTAAACTGGGATCCCACACTGAGATCTACCTATAACCAATTTAAAAGCTGTTTGACTTGCATCCTGCTGATACCATAGAGATCTTTAAATATAATAAAATACCTTACATTAGGATTATATACCTTGAATTAGGATGAAATCCTTCAATCCTTGTTTAGTTTCTGGAATGCATGGTCCACTTCTTGATCCCCATCATTCCTAGAGGACCATGGGATGATTGATAATTTCAGATACACTCCTGCTTTGAAGAAGTTTTTTTAATGAAACACTGGGAGGTATGTGGGGGGGAACCAGGATTTATATTAAATGTTTTCTTTTCCTTGTAAGAAAAGCTCTTTGGTGCATTTCAGTTAACTTTTTTGCATTCTTTTTCTGTTGTTGTTCTGCAGATTATTACCAAATGTTTGCTGTGGGCAGTGGAAATCCAATTCCTATTGATTACAATGGCCAGAAATGTAGTATTGTTTGACATACAGAAACATCAGTGTGGTACTATATTGGTTTCATATGGGAAAATACCATACACTGAGCTGTAGCTTCACAATATGTCAGCTTCAGTGACAGTGCAAAGCATTCCCAATGCTCAGCCCCTCAGCTGTGCTAGGAGAAGCTTTCATGAGAATCACAGAATCAATGTCTGGGTTGGAAGGGAGCTCCAGAGCTCATCCAGTCCAACCCCCTGCTGAGAGCAGGGCCATCTCAGCTAGAGCAGGGTGCTCAGAGCCTCCTCCAGCCCCCCCTGGGATGCCTCCACCACCTCCCTGGGCACCCTGTTCCAGTGTCCTCCACTGTCGTGGCAAAGACCTTCTTCCTTAGTTCTCATCTCAATCCACTCCTTTCTCATTTCTTCTTTCAAGGTCATCACTGCCTCTCTGGAAGGTCAGTAATGGATAATAACCTGTAGGTGATACTGGTTAGGAAGCTTCTTCACCACATCTTTAACTCTGACCCAGGGGAGACAGACTTCTCTTAGAAGAGAGGTTGGGGTCTTGGCTGAAACAGTGAACCAACACAGGTCAAAAATACCATAAAGGGAAAAGAACCCTCTTATTTTCAAGCCAGGTAAAGTTCAGTGATCTTGGTGGAGTGCAACCTCAGCCTCACAAAGGGTTGTGACAACTTCAGTTGGGAACTTCTTGCTCTTCTGAGCAGGGTGCCGCAAAACTGACAACGTTAAAACAGTGTTTGAGGGAAATTCAGTTAGCATTCAGCTCCTGACATTTCAGAGGAGGATTTACCAGTTTCTAGGAAGTGAATTTGTGTTTAAATCCTAAGCGTGTACGAGCTGCAGTGCCTGGATGCAAAGTGTTGAGGTTTGCATTCAGCTGTCACAAGGCAAAGTAGCAGCAGAAGCTTTTCTATTCATCTGTGTTATTTAAATCACTCAGGTCATAAAGCATCTCAGGCTCCATTCCCAACCATTCTTAGTTAGCAGTGTCATACAGTGTAAATTCTAAATGCAGAGTGAGCTTGGCAGCATTAAGTTTAGCTTAGAATGCATATATCAACAATTTAAGGTCCAATTTCACATCTTTCTAAGTTTCTCTGTAGCTGTAAAAGCAGAAGTCTTTAGTTTAACTAGTTACTTGTCTAAAAGCTACCTTAAACATATAGTATTTGTATCTAGGCCAGTGTACATGTAGCATATAATGCAGGAATTTAACCTCGTTCTGCCATTACTTTGAATTTTTTTAAGCTAAGGACATAAATCTGGGGGAAAAAAAAAGGTGATTAAAACTCTTGAGGTTTTGTCCTTTTGCCTTTTACCTCTCCAACCCCACTTAGAGGTCATCATTTCGAAATTTCTAAGGAGGCAACATTTGATAGCATTTTCCTGTAAAAAAATGAAATTACTTTCAAGCTCATGCAGTAATAGAGAGTTTTTAACTGTTACTATCTCAGCTGTTTGCAAAGTTACTGAAAGGGTTAAGTGGCACCCTCTCAGTCACGCATATGAAATTTGGAGTGAGAGGAGGCAAGTGGATTTGAGGTTGTTCTCCTTCAGTTCATTCAAGGTTCACTGAACAGGAAAGTGAATTTTTATTATCACTTCCTGTGAAAAGAGCAGTTGACAGGACCCATCAGGGAACTGCCAGAAACCTCAAGAGTTCTGAGTATGAAACCCAGAGTCCACTGCAAAGTTTCCATGACAACACCCTCATTAAAATAAAAGGAAATTGTGCCTGATATTTACAGCTTTCAGCATACAGTTGAAAGCTTTGCATCTCAGATTTCCAAAGTATTTACACCTGGGACCCAGGAAAGCAGGCTGTCAAGAAATAAAGGCTAGTTGTAACATTTAGCTGTGAAAGTGGAAAGGTTGTTCACAGGTTAGATTTCAGCATCCTTGAATTTCTTGAATTGCAGAGGACTTTTTTTTTCCCCCCCCCTCTGTCTCTTCCCGTGGTGTGCTAAAGGGTGAAATGGACTTGATATTAGGTTGGAAACAGTCTTAAGGGAGGCTTTTAGTGAGAGCAGTTTGACTGAAGACAGGGATTTTCTTCCAAGGAAAAGGGCTTAGCTCAAAATAGTAAAATGAAATGTATTTAGTTACTCCTATCAAAATGGCAAAAGATAAATCATAACTGAAACTTCCCTGGGCTTGGTGGAAATCACCTATATTCAGTGAAAGCTGAGGAGGGTGATAACTGAAGCTGTTAACTCGAGGTTCTGAAGTTCCCTTGAGCTCTTCTTTAGTATTCTACTGTCTTTATACTGCCCTTTTCCCTATTTTTTTATGTGGGAGGTGACAAAGGGGATGAGCATTCTTTCCACTCGTGGAAAATAGGGATGCTAACAGAAGGTCAATGAAAGAATTTGAATGTTTTGTCTGACCTAGGCCAAGAACAGCCCTTATTGGTCCTGATTTGTCCAATTCTGCAATCACATCAGGTTATATAATTACAGTGGTTTATTTTGGCCTGAAAACAGAAGAATCTTGTACTGGTGAATCTTGTACTATCCAGTGAGCAAAGCTTCAGGTCACTCTGCCATATGCCAGGGTAATTGAGTCCATTGCTCTTCATAAATATCAGCACAGAGTTAAAGAAAAAACACCTTACAAAAACACATAAGCACGTGTAAATATCCTTCAAATATTGCCCAATATATATCTAAATTATACATTGTCACAGGTCATCACCTTCCCTGAGTTTACAGGTGTCTTTGGCCAGGCTGCTCTCCCATAGTAGCAGATTGGGAGTAATGTCTTAGATGAAGCAGCAGTGATGTTTGTGTCAACTGTACCTTCTGTATTTATCTGTAATGCTGGAAAAAAACCTCATTTTCATGGTTTCACCACCTTCTTAGAACACAAGCCAAATTCAGTGTGTCAACCAGACAGAACCAGCACATCTAACACACACTCTTTCTTCCAGACATACAAGTGTCACCCCCTGGTCCCTCAAATGGGAAATATGAGAGAAGGGTACAGAAAAAGCTCCTGTGATTGATACAAGAGTCAGAGAGTTAATAAAATTCAATTGCAGTCCCATAGTGTCCTACAAATCAGCAAACAACCTTTTCTCAGAGCAGAGATTCTTGGCAGTGCTCTTCCATTTCTAGGCCCTGTGTCCAACAGGTTGTATCTCAGGATTTTGGCCCTGTCCAACAGGTTGTATCTCAGGACTTTCTGCTTCATTTCAAGTCTTAGCTGATCTCTAAAAGAGCTTCACACAGTGATTGTTATTGAAGCTAAAAGCTCTGTAACCCTCCACCTGATGCTGGGGGTTTCCCCCCGTGTAATTGAAACGCAGCATCAACCTCTCCATCCTGCAGTCCTAAGAAATATATCCTTGATATATGAAATAAAAAGATATAAGTTTGGAAAGACTAAAAATAAGCGATGAAAGGTAGAGTGGGAAATGAGTTTATAGCCATCTGGAGAGCAGGGAGATCTTGATAATTAGTATTCTTTGAATGCTTCTGGTTGTACTGAGAATCAGAGGATATTTAGAAGAAATTAGCTGAAATGTTTGGTAAGCTGTTTCAAACATTCAAACAGTGTTGACAATTTCAGAAGTAGTGTCTGTGTTTCTTTAAACATTCTTTAAATGCTTTTCAACACAGCAGCCACTGTCTGCATTGAGAGCAGAGCAAAACATAGAAGAAAATCAGCTATTATTCAGTGAGAGAAAGACAACTTTGGGACATTAGACTTTTTAATACTGTTCAGGCTTTTTTAAAATTGCTACTGTCAGGTGAAACCATTAAACCAAAAAATATTTTTGCAAGTACCATCCAGCAGAGCTAGCACTGAAATAGCAGTATTTTCTTTTTACAGTGATTCCATTGTCTTGATCGTGTAACTCCAGACAGGCTGAGTTTCCATTTTCCCAACATCATACATCAATCTTGGGAAAGCACTTCACACAAAAAAACCCCAAACCTAACTTTGAAAGCTTTGGAAGATGACAACTTAGTGAAGGGATTCCCTGACAGTGCCACTGTGAGCATTATAGATGTGATGGCAGCTTGAGCTCCAGTGTCATTCTTACTCTGCTGTGCACCCTTGGCTGGCATCACTCACTGCATGGTGCTTGGGGAAATTCAGCAATGCACACAGAGTGGTTTCCTAGGCTTCAGATTCACAAAAAGTTAGGGATTGGAAGGGACCTAGAAAGTTCATCTTAGTCCAACCCCCCCTGCCAGAGCAGGATCACTCAGATCAGGCCACACAGGAACAGATCCAGGTGGGGCTGGAATGTCTCCAGAGCAGGAGACTCCACAACCTCCCTGGGCAGCCTGTTCAGGCTCTCTCACCCTCACCATGAAAAGGTTTTTTCTCATATATGTGGAATCTCCCATGTTCCAGCTGCACCCACTGCCCCTTGTCCTATCTTTGGATGTCACTGAGCAGAGTCTGGCTCCATCCTCTTGACACCCTTTGCATATTTATAGCCATTCATGAAGTCACCCCTCCAGCTCCCTCAGCCTTTCCTCAGCAGGGAGATGTTCCACTCCCTTCAGCATCTTTGTGGCTCTGCACTGGCCTCTTTCCAGCAGTTCCCTGAAATAAATTTGTGGAAGTTTTGATGAAAAAGTGTGCAGGAGAACTTTGCAGTGCCAGCCACACAGCTGTGGCACACACTGAATATATGCCAGTACAGCATGGAAAGAGGACTTTTCAGAGGAATCAAAAGAGATTGGGAGCTGGATATTACATTCCAATACATTACTCCAGAAATTCCATCAGTAATATTTTGTTTTCAAAATACTGAAGTTAATATTGTCTCCTGTTTCTCTGTTTTAAAATAAGCCCATAGAGATCTGAGCTTTGTTTACTTTTTTTTTCCTTTGCCCATTTTTTTTTCTCTTTGTGAACTTAAGATCCAACAAGACATTTATTCACAGATGGGGACATGTGCATGTCATTTTGAACACATAGCACTGTGCAAGCACTGTGAAGAAAAGTAGTCCCTCTCCTTACATTATTTATGGCTTTCTCATGCAGAGAGGTGAGACACATTAAATGGTTCAATAACTGTCTTCTATTTAATTGTGTCAGCAAGAAGAGTCTATTCTTTCCTGTACTTTCCATTCCCTGGTTCTCTGGTTTCCTTCTGGCTGTCTTTGATCTGTAAAGACACAGCCCTGTCTTACTGAAACTGTATCTTCAGCAGGGATAGGAGGTGAATTGGATCAGATAAAATAAAACCTGATCTGTACACAACTCTCAAAACTCAAGCTGAATCAGGATGCAGGAGCTCCAGCTGCCACCAGTGGCTCTTTGACCTTCAAGATCAATGCAGTGAAGAAGTTCTGATGCACCTCCATTACTTGGATGTCACTGTTACTTAAGCACATTTGAAAGGAGAAACATCCACAAAGTTCTTTATTGCATTTCCCACAGACCTGGAAGCAGAATCTGTTGGAAAGAAGCAATGGCAATGCACAGTGGATGGCTCAGAATCCTCACAGCTTGGGGGAAGATCAGCAGACATTGGAAATCTCCCGTGGTTTATTTACCACAAGGTCTCCAATCCTTCCAAACCATACAGAAAACCCCACGCTGGTTTGGTTTCTCCCTAATGGATGAACCAGTTTTCTGGCCTCACCATCCTGAGAGCTTTGTGGGAGGAGGAGCAGGTCTTCAGGCAGCCTCAGGGCTAATTTTGGCCAAGTAGATACCAATTGTTAAACCTAGTTTTGGGCTAGGTTGTGTTTTGCTTTGCTTAGGCTGGAGCTTAATGGCTGATGAAAGTTATCATAGTGCTTCTGCCACTCAGTAAATGCCAAATCACTGAAGAAATTACTGTAACACTGTCTGTGGATCAATAACACAAATTGTCTGGTTCTCACATCAGTGAAAAGAATGAGAGCAATTAATGCCATTGTTTGAAATAATTGATCAGCTACTTAAAAAAACCCCACGTCAAATCATTTGAAAACCTAAAATGTGATTTTGTGTCATGGGTCCTTTGAACTTACAAGGGGTCATTAAAACTCGAGGTGTATCTTCACTGGTTTAAATAAATATAAATCCCCTGAAGTCAATGGCTTCATGCCATTTCACAACTAATTGGTCTAATTAGCCCCAGTTTTGATACTGGAGCCTGGAAGACTTCCCTAAGTGGAGTATCATAGAGACCTTGGAAAATCCTTCCAAGTGCCCAACTCTCTTCATCAATGTTGTCCTTCTCTTTAGTCTGGAGCTTTGACACCCATATTCATTTAACTCCTTTCACAATGAGTGATGGTTATAATCAGGTGTATCAGCTACAAATCAGAACCTGTGGTTTTCAGTCATTTCTAGGACTTTTTTAGAGTTTCTTAGACCCTCAGGATACTCATGCAGTGTTCATCCTTGAAGAGCTTTGTCAAGAAGAGCTCCTATTAGCAGGTTTCCTCTGCTGTAAGAAATTTGTCAAAGTGGGAGGCAGATTAGAGCTCAACTGAAAGGATTTCACAAAGACACCAAACCCTGACACTGTTTTTGTGGAGTATAGAAGACAGAAGAGGTAGAAGTCAGTGGTAATTTTGCATGAGAAGGGATTTACTCTCTCTATATTACAGCAAATAAAGCTGCAGGGTATTCTTTACTGTAGTTGCATTAGATGTGTAAAATAGCAACGAAAATAACTTTAACGGTGTTCCAACAAAGCCAAAAGCCATGTTCTTTCAGCCATACTGAGCCAAAATGTTTAGCAGAAGAGTGTTTCTCTTTTTCACAGCTTTCATAAGCAAATAAATTGACAAAGACTAGAATGGGAAGCAGGTGAAATGATCTGTTCATGGTCATAAACCAACTGAAGTGTGACTTTGTGACTTTTCTCCCTCTGTCAAACTCAACGAAAATTGCCCAGTGGAAAAAGTTCTTGTATACCATTGGTCAGACATCTAACCAAGTAACACAATCACATCCCAATTATTCTCTTAGGAAAACTTGGCAGAAAAATATCTTTAACAGAGCTAGGTTTCTTTTGGCATTTTCACATTTTATTTCTTGTTTGGATTTTGCAAATGTGAATCACAAGTGTGTGGTGATTATTATTCTCGGAAGAGTTTGGTTTCATCTTATTCATGAGATCAATGTGGTTTTGGTTTTACAAACAAATATCTGGGGTAATTCCAATCCAGTTGCTATATTATACAAAACTATAGTCTAATTAACTCATAATTACTGAAAAAATATGAAATAACTGAGTGACTTTATTTTGAAGAGATAATGGCTTAACTGTATTAAATGTGTCATGAACAGCTAAGTAATCAAGAATGAAAAGCAGTTTTCCATCTCAGTTTTCTATTTATTATTTAAAATTAAATAGAAACCTTTGTCCAAAATATGGATCAACTATTTTCTTCAGTTCTTTAATTTTCATTGTTTTTGAAATGTCTGGGATTTATGTCGGGAACAAATGTGCTAAAGTAACAAGGGAATGATATTTAAACCTGAGACTTTCCAGGAATGCAGCATGGTAGTTCCAGCCCAAATGTGCCAAACTGACACTTACTGGTCTCGTGCTCTGAAATAATACATAAAATGTTGTGGGGAATGGGGCAGGGGGTGGAATTGAATGGAAGTGGCATCGTGAAGCATAACTGCTTTTGGAAAAATATGATTTCACAGAACACAGGGAAATGGGGACTGAGTACAGCATCATATTTACTAGAAATAGACCTATCTGTCAGAGAAATGCTCTGTCAAGGAAGAGTTAGAAAAGTAGATGAAGCACCAAGGAAAGGCTGACAGGAAACAATACTGTGTGAGCACAAAGGGCAAGATGATCTACCCAGTGGACATTTCTAATTGTCACAATTCAAATCAGAGTCTGCTTTAGCTGGGAATGTTTGGAGCCATTGTGTTCCTTTGAGCAAGACAGAGATGCTGCCAATTATGCCATTTATCCTTTTACTGAAAGAACTGTAGGGGTTTTTTTTTGATATTTTGAAGAGGAATACACTTTTATTTCTCTATTTTTTTCCCCAATTTCTCCATGCAAGACTTCATTTATTTTTTTAAGGTGAAAGCAAGGAAGAGAGAAATTGATGTTCATTTGCACTGTCTTTCTCAAAGGTGCAGACAGGGCAGGGAGACCCAGGAGAACAAATGCAGAAATAATAGGTGGAATCTGACACGTGCATTAGCAACTGGTCCTGAACCTGCTTAGGAGGGTTTCCTTCTTGACAAAGCTTTTCTCATTTAAATGCTTTCATCATTGAAGAAATGAGCTGGCCAGGCTCTGCAATGGGAAGTTTTAAGTAGTGATCTAAGAACCTGATCCCATCTAAAGCCCTTTGCATCCAGCCTTCCTTTACCTTCACACTGCAATGCAACAAACCCAGCAGCATCCTCCTGGCCACAGCTCCCTAAGGCTCCATCCTTATGTTCTCACTTGCAGAGCAGACCCTGGCAGGGGGCTGTGTGGCTTGCTCAGCTCCAGGGGTTCCCAGCAGCTGCTTTCTCACACAGCAGCAGATTCACCTCAGTTTCTTTGCTCAGTGATAGCTGCTCGTGTGCAGGGGCTCGTGGGGATGTACCTGTCAAAGAACTTTCTCTGTCCATATGTCAGGGATCTAAAGTGTCATTCTGGCTGACACTGTAATCCCTCAAGACACAGGCACCAGCAGAGGACAGTTCAGCCCATTTGAAAGTATGTGTTTAAATGGAGTAAATGCTCCTCTGATTGTAGGAGAAATATCTATGCCTGTCTGTTCAGTCTCCATCTCCATTTCTAGCCATCTCTGTCTCTATCATCTCTATAACAAAATTAAACAATATAAAAAACCTTTGGAAAATTAAAAAATACCTGGAGAAATCTGAGCTTTATTCCCATATCCTGCCTTCCACCTAAGATATTTTGAGGTCACCATAATAACAGATGGGTCAAAATGGGGATTCAGCAATCCTGGTAGAGCACTTTGGGAGCTCTTCTCTGTACCATAAGGGAAAAGATTCACATACTCCTTTGGTCATGGAATAGCACAGGGAGTGGCATACTGGAGAAACTGGACCATTTCCACCCCTTCATGCAACACTTTCTAGGAACTGTATTGAAAAAAACTTTCTAAAGGGCAAAATGGTGGTGAAAAGCAGTTTTGCTTCCCATTAATATTATATGGAAAAGGAAATAGTTGCTATGTTCTCTTCAAAATTGTCTGTGCAGGCGGATGTGGAGCAGTGAACTAGGAAATGAAAAATAGGAGTACAGAAATTAGATTAGCAGGATAAAGATATTCTGATCACAAAGAGATCTTTTACTTACAAAGTAAGGGCACTGCTGAAGCTTGAATAAAGGCTGAAGTAAATCTGACCAGTCTCTTGGCCACAGACATGCTAATAAAAACCTAAAAGTCTCATGTTAGCAATCAAGAGACTGTAATTTGCAGTACAAAATAAATTCATGAAATCATTATGAAACTTCAAAACAAGATCTCATTCAGAGTCTCCAAATTGCCTTCAGTAACTTTATTTCCTTTACAAGGGATAGAAAACTGTAAGGCATTGAAGCAGAATAAAAATGATGAAGGTTTTTCAATGGACTCATTGTAGGAATAAAGAAAATAAACTATCAAACTGGCCTTTATTGTCAAGGTAAAGAGCAATTTCTGTGCTGGATGTTTCTACCCTGATTTGTGAGACACACTGTCTCCATGTAAAGTTTATATCTATATCCTATTCACATTTTGGGCCTGAATAAAGCAAGAAAAAATAGGTTAAAATAACTGGGAATTATTCTCAAAAAATTATGTCACCATTACCTCAGAGTAAATGTGTCTTTAGGTTTTTGTTGCTCCTTAAATAGCTTTTTTGTGCTGCTGGAGTTTAAGCACTGCTGGAACTCTGTCAATTCTTGACCTTTTTTTTTTTTTCCTTGCCTAAGTAAGGAAAACTCCCAGCTGATTGTAAGAGTGCTCTGTTGCCATCACAAAAGCCCCTCTTCTTTGGGAGAAAAGCTGAATTTCCGGTGTGAGATCATCAGGTTCAAGAAAAGGAGAAGAAAATGCTCTTAAAAAAAAAAAGAAATAAGTGAAACAGCAGAGCAGGAATTGGGGATTATCTGGCAGGCAGGGAGAGTGTCAGTCATGGCACGAGGAGCCTTGGCTCTGCAGCTGCAGGCTGAAAAAAATGGGTGAGACTGAACACTGAGCATTTATCAACAACTGGAAGCGTTTAGACAAAGCAACTAATTTTTCATTGTCCTCCTTGATAATCAGCTTTTTTTTGCTAGTTTTTTTCTTCAGTCAGAAAGGCAATTAGCATAGAGAATTCTCATCGGGCCTTCTGAGAGCTTGCTCTCCTTTCCTGGACTGACAAAGTGGAACTGATTGTACACAAGAAGGTTTTGGCCTGATTAAAAGATCCGAGGGCAAGACAGATAGGCTGCATAATTTATTTATTTTTAATGGGCTAAAGCCAGCACTGTTCCAAAGGAGCTGGGTCCTGGTGACAAAGAGGGTGTTCCTCCCCTCTTATGCTCTCCACAAAGTACTCTGACTATAAAATACTTGAGGCTGCAGAAGTTTAGGGCCTTGGCCAAATAATCCTTGGCCCCACTGAGCTGCTGCAGGCTATATTGCTGTGACAGACTGAAGCAGAGTTCACAGACTGGTCTCTTCCATGGAAATTCAGTTTACTGCCATGAGAGGCATCACAAAGAGGTAAAAAGTGGGGACAGATGTGCCCCAGGCTCACCTTGGGGGACAGATGTGCCTCTTGCTGCTGCAGCTTCTCAGAAAGAAAGATCAGGTTAGAAAAAACCCATGGCTATTGGAAAGTGCCTTCTCAGGAGTGGGATGATGATACTATGACAAGTCATTAGCCTTTAATAATGGCTAATTCTTTCCTTTGGCCTGTGGGCTGTGCAGGTTCAATCCACCCTTATCCTCAGCATGCAACTGAGGAAGCTTTTCTTTTGTTCACAAATTCAGAACTTCACATATAACATGGGGCAAAATGTTTTAAAACGTGATGTACCACTTGTTTTCAATAGAGAGAGAAAGCTCTGCACGTATGGAAAATATCTTAGTCAAGAGGATATGTTGATTGGAGGGATAGCAATAGAATCATAGAATTGTTAGGGTTGGAAGGGACCTTAAAGCTCATCCAGTTCCAACCTGGGACACCTCCCACTAGAGCAGGCTGCTCAGAGCCCCATCCACCCTGGCCTGAAAAATTTCCAAGGATGGGGCTGCCCCCACCTCTCTGGGCACCCTGGGCCAGGGTCTCACCACCCTTCTGGGGAAGAAATTCTTCCTCATGTCCGATCTGAATCCACCCAGCTCTGGTTTTAATCCATTCCCTCCAGTCCTGTCACTACCCAACAGCCTCAAAAGTCCCTCCCCAGCTTTCCTGGAGCCCCTTCAGATACTGGAAGCCACAAGAAGGTCTCTCTGGAGCTTCTCCAGACTGAACACCCCCATCACTCTCAGTCTTTCCCCATCATGGGCAATATCCCTTTTCAGGCCTTTAAAAGAAGATCAGGCAAACAAAAAGAATCATGTCAGAAAGCAAGTTTTCCCTCAGGGAAAAGGGACTGGATGAACTCTGGGTCTCACATCAGATACATCCACTGAGGATTTGGCCCTTCATTTCTACTAATTGTATATAACCCATTGCACAGAGAATTAACTAGGTGGCAGTAATTGCTCAGTGATCTCAGATGTATAGACATCATAAACCTTCCAAGTTTTCTTGTCACATTAAAACTGGGGGGGAGGGGAAGGATGGGCAAGTTTCAGCTCTTAAAAAGAATATTTTAGCTACACTTTGCAGCAGCTTATATAGCAGATTTATGGCTACCACAAAGCAAGCATTCACAGATCCTGATTCCTCACTGACATTGCATTTGCACAGAGCCTTTGTGCACTATGAAGAGCTGCTGAATTTAGAGAACTTCATATTTAGTTCCCAAACTTTGTGAGGCCAGAACATTATCCATCACCCTCGTTGGTGTATCAGCATTCACCTGTGTTCCCACACAGGAATGTGTGGGGAAGGAAAATAGGAAGAAAGAGAAAGGATTTCTGATGGAACTGGGAGGACATGCATTAAAAACCCATGAACTCTAAGAGCTTAGTGAGTTTGCAGCTCCAAGGAAAGAGGTGCAAATAGAAATAAAAACCTGTGATCTCACTTCAGAATCTTTTGGTGGGAAGGTGGGCAGTGTCTGACTAAAAACTCCAGGGTCTGTTAGTCTTGAGTCTCCCTTTGAATGTGAGAAGATAGACAGCAGTTGCAGGCATATTTAAGAATGCTTTTAGTTGCATGATTTTATATTTTTTTTTCCATTTTTCCTAATTGCAGGCTAATGTGGTTCAGTCAATATCTGTTTATTCTGGGACTAGACATGTTCTCAAATAGCATGGGTGAGTTCATGCCACAAAGCTCTTACTAGTTCTGTGGTGATGCTTAAGAATGTATAACTTGGCAGGTATGAAAATAGAAAATACAAATACAGTGCAGCAGACATAAAGATGGGCAAACATTCACATTCCTCTGGAGGAATGTGAAAAAAACCCTATGTTGATAGCAGGGCAATGACTTGTATTCATGGCTACACGTCATGTCAATGGAAGGCCATTAATCATGAAAACTCTCCTAAGTAAGTTATGAGATATTTTGGAAATGACTGTAACATGAAGCAGACAAATTATTATATTTTAATTTTTTTCTAAGTGTACTTTTGCTCCAAGTTCAATGGTATGGTTCAAGGTTGGTTGTATCTGTACTAAAGAGTAGGAGTTTGTGCCAAGTCTTGCTGGGAATGGATTTGACCAAGTTATCTATGGAATGAACCTCCTCAGAGTTTTGGCTCAGAAACAGAGAAAGAAGATGGGAGAAAATATGTTGGCTCTTTGAGTTGGGGGAAAAAAAAATCATTGGTATGATTTTACATGGAAGAGATATCATAACAGCTAGCAGTAGAAACAGAATACACCATTTCCAGCATTTAAGTGCTTTTGACTTATGCTATTAAATAATCAACTATGATATCTAAGTAAATACAAGCTCAAATAATTATTTGGCATTTCCAAAGTATGGTGCTGAACACAAGCTTACATATTGTCTCCAACCTTGAAAAATAAATCAAATGCCTTTATATTTTTGCCTTTTATTCTAGTTTTGCCATGGGTTTAATATATGACATTTAGATTATGGTTTCTTCTTCTCATTTTCTTGAAATACTCTGTACCAACCTTCCCTGTCTTATCTAACAAGTGACCAAGATAATAGAAATCAACACAGTGTTTTCTTTCTTTCTTCTTAATCAATCCATCCAATCCTCCTCATTTGTAAAGTGGAGTGAACAGTGTTTCTTCACTCATGGGAAGTTATATTGTGTAATTACATTTGAAGCGTTGAAATCCACAGATTGTCCATGCTGCAGAAGTGTTAAAACTTCTAATTGTGAGAAAATGTTAGGGGGCTTTATCAATTATTAGCCAGTGAACACTGAAGAGCTCTGCTCCATTGCTAAAAATCTCGAGATCCTATATTAAGTACTTCAAATCCAACCAACTCTTTTTATATAAATACGTATAATAAGATGTTAATCTTGATACCTCCTTTGAGAAATCAAATTATGAGTTTTTTTAAAGCATATTGGACCTATTACCTAGACTCTTACCAGAGAGGGAATTCAGGTAGCTTAAAGGATAACAGCTGAAAGAATAGAAAACCAGGAAATATGAAGACACCTGGTGATTTCTTTCTCTCACCTTTTTTTCTCCTTTTTTTTTCTTCTTCTTTAGAATATGCTAAATAAATTCTTCACTCATTCCTCCACTGTGATTCATTGACCTCTGCTCATTTCTGACCTTGATTTGGCTCTCTACAAATACTTCTCATCTTTGTAAGAAGCAGCCAAGCACATGCTGATATGGAAAAAAAAAAAAAAAAATAATCTCCTCTAGATCAAATTACAAAATATATTTCAATTGGCTAATTATTTCAGTCTCAAGTGGCCAATGAATCAGTCAGATTGCTTCTGAACACATCTTTCTGTTTCAATGAGCACGTTGAGGACTCTTCAGATTGTATGGTGCTTTTCAATATGAATAAGAGCAATGTTATAACCCAGATAAAAGAAATAAAAGGAAGTAGCCACATGACAGTGTTTCTGCAAAGATATTTTATTGCAAACAAAAACTTTAATGAAATGTTAGGATTAACATATTAATTTGATATGATTTCAGGATTCCAAAATGGCTCTCACGATACTCTATTATAGTGGCCACCAAAAGATAGGGCAATAGCTAAATAAAAAAATCTTAATTATAGTCCTTCCAGTAATTGCTGCAATGTGTTTTAACAGCATTAGTCAGTCTGGGTTTTTTAATTCCTGAGAATCCCTGCAAGAAAGGAGAGCAAATTGGACTAGATTCTGGAGCTGCCTCTATTAGACACTATTTTCTGGATTTACTCCTTAGCAGCCTGTTGCTACAGCACTCAGATAACCCTAGAGAATCATCCCTTTACTATTAAGATCTCCATAACTTCTGCAGGTTTTTGAAGCCAATTTTATCTTGCCAGGAGAGATCTGCCACAAACCTTTTTTTTTCTTGATCTTTTCTTAATGTAAAATAGACACTTTTCTGACTGAATGCCTAATACCTCTTGTTCTAGAAAAATGAGAGTGAAATCTTCCCCTCTGTACTCTGTGGCTTCCTGGATTTGCTAAATCTTGAGGTCCAGCTCACATATTTTATGCCTATATTTTCCTTTTTAAGACTTAGGGCTCATTCATGAGTAACTGATGTTTGTAGTGAGATTACTCTTTGCATAGAAGGATTATACCCTTTCACTTATTCCCATTAAGTATTTTCATGATTTGTTTGTTAGAAGAACCAGGATTGTTTGATTTGTGGGGTGGGGTAGAGAAGAAATTAAATGTATGGAGCACCTCTGTTAATTACTGTGACACTACTGAATTAATGAAGATCAAGATAAAATTTATTTGCTTTTTTTGTTATTCTTGAAGCAAAAAATAGGATCCCAGTATGTGATAAGGCAGAAAAAAATAGGCAATAAGTAAGGTTGTCACAAGCACCAAGATGATAAAAAGGACAACCCTTTATATCTTCTGATGATAAAAAGGACAATAACTTATATCTTCTGATATTTTTGGAACTGACCTAAACACTTCTGAAAAACTCCATTTTTCTAGACCCAGATTTTATGTAGCAGAAACCTCTCTTTTAATAGATGACACAGCAGTTTTAGATCAGCTGTCTGCAAATCAAATGTCTTCCAAGTATACTCATGTGCCTGACAGAAAAAGTAAATTGCATTAAATGGTACTTCTAGCTGCATATGGGTCACAGAATAAGAAACTACATACTTATAATATTTAATATGTAGGATTTTCATAGTCCATGGAATTATAGCTGGAATAAATATAAGCTCAATGACAGGAAAAAAAAAATGGAAATGTGCACAGCAAAGCAATAGAAGGACTGATAAAACAGGGAAATTATTTGAAATATAAGTTCCAAATGGGAGATTTAGACAGAAATAACTATTGTGCAGACTAGCATTGGAGAGGAGAAGCAATGCATGATATAATGAATTTTCTTTTTGAAATGGAATTCTGATTTAGGATGCATCCAAAATGAATTTTTGTAGCTCAACAGAACAGAATTGGCAATTTTATTGATTACTACTCCCACTGCTTGAAAGATTTTTGACAGAGAGAGGTAAATAAGGGAGGTCTCTGACAGAAAAAGAATACATTCCCTATATTATAGAATAAAATAATCAGAAATGGGGAAGGATATGAGAAATTTTGTGTTGGAAGACCAGTGAATAAAGTCCGTTTTGTCTGGGTTCCATCACATTTCTTTCAGCACTTGTTCTCACTGACCCTTCTATCTCCTGAAGTAAAAAAAAAAAAGAGTTTTAGGTTAATGGAAGGAATTAATGTACAGACCTTCTCTAATTCTCCTTCGATCTCACTTCTGCAATGTAAACACCTGATGCAATTCTTTCCTACGTTGTGCTCGTGTAAAAGATCATATGCATTATTCATTATTTGATCTTCCCTATTGGCTTAATTCCTGCTTCTTAATGAAATAATATCCCATATTCAGTGCATTAGGATGAAGGGATGGTTACTTAGCCTTAGCAGTGGGTCTCAGAATCCAAGTAGAACTTCACCTTTGTATGATCAGCAGCACTGCATTGCCTGGTTACTTCAGCCTGCTCATCGTGGAAACCTTTTATTTTGGTTCTTCCAGAATGTAAATTCATTTCTGTTTGGCCTACTTATAACTGCTAAAAATGAAGTTTATTTTGAACAAATCATCCACGGTGTATTGCTGTCCAAATACAATGAGTTAACTTAAACTAGGTAATGTTTGGTGTCATCCCTGGATGCTTTGGACTGGAACATCCTAGGGAGTGATGACGAGCGATTTATCCAGAGGATCTGAGAGGGAAGTGACCGTAATAGAAACCATGTACTTGACAAAATGAAATGCTTGTAAAATACACTGATTGTATCTGTTACACCTGAGTGCAAGACAGATTTCATTTCCTCTGAATGAAAAAGGGATCTCGATGTGAAATGTTCCTTTGGTGTTAATTTGGTTTAGTTGCTAAACGACAGGTCCTCTCCACTCTTCAGTTCATATCTCTCCTCTGCCAGCACGCTGGAAGTTCTGCAGAATTAAGCAGTATCCTGGCACAACAAACTATGAAATTCCAGCTTCACATGGCAAATGTTTTATATTTATTTTTACCTCAGCACCTAGCCAATGACACATTCTTTTTGCCCAAGCACCTAGACAATGACGCATTTACTCTCGACTTCACCTATATTATTCATGCTGATAATTTTGCTTTCTTTGCCTTTTTTATTGGTTTTATTTGCTGTCAAAGTTTATAACTGCAGAAGGAAGCAGTATTATTATTATTGGCATTTAAGCCATTACAGTTGGATAGGAAAAAAATGTTATCACTTGGTTTTTTATAATTTGCCAAGATTGGATGCTCTGTTCTCTATGAGTATTTCATGTTCTCTGTCTCTCAGAAGGGGTAATTATACATAAAATGGGTGCTGTGTGGCACAAAGAAGCTTTGTGGATATACTTGCCAACACCAGAAGACAGTTTCTTTATAATGGAACAATGGTAAGAGTGCACAGGAGTTCAGGGTTCATGGATCTAATGGCTTTAAGTGGCTTTCAGTTAGAAGTCTAAATGCTAGCTACTCACATTTTTATAATGAGTCTGCAGCTTTGAAAAGGAAAGTAATGATTATCCATACTGCATCAGAGAAGAAAGAGATTTCCCTCTGTGGGGAGAATATTATAGTTACAGGGAGAAAAAAAAAAAAAAGGTTTAATAATATTCCTTGTTGAAAAGCTATTTCTGGAAGCCTGCAGTCTGGAATGTGAAAAAAGAAAAAAAAAGAGGCTGCTATAAATATTCCAATGTTTAATCTCTAATATGTATAGAAGAGAAAGACTTTCATCCTGCTGTCTGGGCAATTAGACACACATCTTCAATGCATGCAGGAACAGAAACTGCTCTTATTCCCCATTCATTCCTCTGCTAATTCTTCCAGCTTTCTACCTTGACAAAGCTCTGGAGTTTCCCCTGTCTTCTTTCCAAGAACATGTAGAAATTCAGGTTTGTGAACAAAGCAAAGCAAATACCTCTCAATCCTTCCTATTATGTGGAGTTATTATATAGTATAGCTATTTTGCTGATAGGGAAAATTTTGCTAGGTGGGTAAAATTCTGCTGGATAGGCAAAATTCCCTTGATATGTAGGCAAAAAAAATTCCCCAAATAGCAGAAGGGATAGAATAGGGGCTATTTTCCTATTACTTCCCTTGATTTGTTTGTCTTTAGGTTTAATGTTACTTAAACAGAGGCTGGTTTACACTTAATTACTTAATTACACAGAGCAGGTAGCTGGTCTCCAAAGCTTTTTCAGGGTCTCACCCCAGCTTTTCCAGAAAAAAAATGGCAAATACAGGTTAACAGAGAAGTGGAGTAGACAGTGATCCAGTACTGTCCTTGGCATACTAGAGATAATTAAGCTTAATCACACTTTCTGTAGCAAACATTTTCTAATTTATTTATTTTTAATAAATAAATGAGAAATTTATTTCAATCTAATTTT
>JAOEGS010006822.1:0-63170 GCA_025447755.1 Corythornis vintsioides
GGGGGGGGGGGGGGGGGGGGGGGGGGGGGGGGGGGGGGGGGGGGGGGGGGGGGGGGGGGGGGGGGGGGGGGCAGGGGTAGCAGAGCTCCCAGTTTGCCCCCAGTATGGCTGTGGCGCTGGAGCAGAGAGGGGCAGCATGGCAGGTTAAGACCCCTCACCCTGCCCGGACGCTCCCGGAGGTTGCAACGGAGCCGGGCAGGAGGGGACGGAGAGGGTGGGGGGTCTGCAGAGAGATGCTGTTTGCTCTGAAGTCATCACAGCTGGAGCGTGAGGACCCGCCGGGCGAAGGCGCCTTTGCTGACACGCAGCTGCCTTCTGCTAAGATCAACATCTTCCCGAGCGCCGAAGCCCGGGTCGTCCCATCGTCGCCGTCGGTATTTAATATTTTAGCAGCTCCCAGAACCTTTAAAGCGGGGCCACAGAGTGTTGACACAGAAGAGCAGATATAAAAAAGACCTGCTCCCTGCCCCAAGGAATATACTGTCTAGACACGTTACATAATCACACTTTGCCCTCCTCCAGGACATTTCGCAGAGGATCTCCAAGCACTTGGCATAACTGCTAATTAAGCTTCGCAGGCGGGTGCGGGGGAATCGCTCGGCCCTGCCGGGCTCTCCGGCCAGGGGCACTTTCCTCCAGAGCAGGCACTCGGGGCTCTCGTCCTCTTGCTGCTTCACCTCCGCTAGAATGTGGAATCGATGCCGAGCTGGAAACAGCCGAGGAAGCCCCGTGAAGTCGCTGTCAGAGGCGGGGAGGCTGAAGTGAGGGCAGAACACGCTGCTCCAAGCCCACGGGGGGGATCCTGGTGGCAGGAGGGCTTGAGGGCCCCCCGCCACTGGGGAGATGGAAACCAGGAGCAGAGAGACCGAGGAGCTTCGAGCTCCTCTCCAGCAGCTGTTCCTAGGTCTGTGGATCTTGGAACACGGGTGGCTGCCCTGGCAGTGCCATGAGCCCCTTTTGCTGCCAGGGGCAGGTCCTGAGGAGCAGCAACGTGGCACTGCCGAGCCTCGGCGTGGCTCTCCTTATAAATCACTTTGGGTTTTAAGAATCCTTTCTCTGAAGCTTGGAGAATTTATTTGCAGCGCCATCCGATTTTCACAATGTATGGTGGTTTTTTTTTTTCCTCCCTATAAATAATTACAGGCACTCTAATGGATCTCAAACCTTGCATTACCTTAGCTGTCAGGAGCTTGACGGTTATGGTGTAGCCTTCCTCTCCAAGGAGCAGAGACAGGGCTGCTGCTCCCCTATGGACCTTTCCCATTCACATTAACCCTTCCAGCCCCATCCTGCCTCCACCCCACACGGAGGAAGGGGCTGTAGCTTCCCGCCCACACCCTGGCATGGGGACCAGGAGATGAGGCCTCTCACCCAGCCCATGTCCTTGGCATCGCAGCACTGGGGAACACAGATGAGTTGCTCCCCTCCATGGTACCTGCTGCTTTCCCCCTCCCGAAGGCAGCCATCCACATCACTCACAGGCTAATGAAACATTCCTCTCACCAGCTCTCCCCTCTACTGAAGTTTTCATGGTGTACTTAGCAAGCCTGCACACAGGGATTTTTATAAATGAAACTAAACTTTCATGCGTGTTCTGGCCTGTCCCTGTGAAGGGAACAAACTGGTGACACTTTCCTGTGTCAATAAGATGAGGGAGGGAGGAGGAACCTGCTCCCGTCTGGCGTGTTGGATCCCATTGACTGGTGCAAACTGTCCTTTAGCAGGACCCTGGGTCTGCACCCAGCAAGGAGACCCCAGCTCTGGCTCCCACCATGCAAATCAGCTTTGCTGATTAAATTCCTCCTAAAACATGTTTTCCTTAATGAGAACTTCATGATCTCTTCTTTATTTCCCATACAACCTTGCCCAGCCCTCTCTGCTCCTGCCTCCTTCCCACACAGAGCCGGCCTCAGCACGCTCCAAACAAACTGGAGCAGACTCCAAGCAACTTGTTTCCCCATCCAGACACCACACAAAGCCAGGAGATGTGATAGGCATCTCCACAACGCTGCTTATCCTCCCAGACTCCTCTTTCCTCCTGCTTAGTTCAGCTTCTCCCTGAGATACTGTTTGTGCCCATGGAGACCCATTGTCCTTAAACCTCTTAGTTGGCTGCAGATATTTCTGAAAATGGAGACAAAGGTCTAAACAAAGCGAAGGTCGTCCCGGCTGCAGCGCAGTGCTGTGGGACAGATTAGCAGCAGGAACAGCACATCCACAGCCTGTCTCCCTGCAGTCGCTAACGGAGTTTCTCCCACCCCCGTGCTTGTGTCTTTACAGCAGCTTTTCACATTCAAGAGAGGAGCCTAAGAGAGGCCAGGTCCTCCTCAGGGCTGAAGCTTCACCCTTCCTCAGGTTTGTGGAGGTTGGCATTCCCCTGCTCAGTAAATAAGAACTTTTACAATCACCCCAGCAGTTCCCATCCTCATGGCAGCGAGGGAGCTCCACTGGCAGCCCCTGGCAGTTCTGAGCATCTCACCGTGCAGGGAGCTGCCTGGGAATGTCACGATGGCACCTCACCCATGAGCCAAGTGCTGGGTTTGGGTGACAGAAGCCAAAGGCAGTCCCAGGCACAATACTATCAAGATGTTTCCAATCCCATGGAGCCACAGGACCATGAGCTCTGTCCGTGTCCTGCCTGGAGAGTCCCAGGCTCCTGAGCAGCACCAGGGTCCCAGATCACCCATAGATGGGAAAGGGGACAATGAGGAGGAGACACTTCTGAAAATCACAATCTAGACCCTTAGTGATGCCCACCTTGAGCACCACTGCAAGCACCTGTGATGGACCAGGAGAGGAGGCAGGTAGGAGCCTGTGAAAGCAATTTTAAGCCCTTCCCTACACCAGGCACCCTCTGCCCGGGCTTCTGGGCACCGATACCCACGGGAGACGTCTGGGCAGAGGTGGGGCTGTGCCTCAGGAGCTGAGCGGTGTCCCAAGCCCGGGAGGGTCGGTGCAGGGTGGCTCAGTCCCCGCGTCGCTTTCCAGGAAGCCTCAGCGGCTCCTCGGCTGCCGTGCTGAGCCGTGCCAAGCTGCTCCGGCAGCTGCCGGGGCCGTTCAGCAGCTGTTAAGCCTCTAATTGCTCATCGAGCTTCTTTTTTTTTTTTTTTTTTTTAATGAAACAGCACTGTCCGGGAATTAAAATCTTTTTAAAAGCCTATAAAGATTTTATAAATGTTTCAGCTCCAGCTCAGGAAGGGTTACGTCTTTACAGCTAGGGGAAGAGGGCAGGAGCTGGGGAGAAGCACCAAAACTTCTCAACAGGTTAAAGCAGCGACACCAACGGGCAGCCCTGGCCGCGGGAACTCACCCTCAGCTTTGTGCCCAGGCTGTGCTGACCCTGCTCACACCCCGGGATTGGTCTCAGTCGTCAGCCTGGGTGTGAGAACCTGTCTTTGGGGGGCTCCAGGTTGCTCGCTTTAAATTCCCACGGGGTGCCGCCGAAGCGAGCGATGGGCATCGGGATGGAGGTGTGGGCAGGAGTATGGCCGTGGGCACGGAAGCATCACCGGCCTCCAGGACAGAGAGAGAAACCAACACAGAGCAACGGAGGAGCTGAGGAACAGCACCCTGGTTCTCACACCCACCACCTGGATTCGCAGATTACCTGTCTCTGGGCTGGCACGGCGAGGGACCCGGCAGTCAGCGCAGACGGGGAGGGCACCAGCCTGGCGAACACCACCCTCGGATTCAGAAGAACCCAGTGAGTCCTCAGGGGCAAAGGTTTGAGCTCTGTAAGAGTTGTCGTAAAACCGGCATAAGCTTTTCCATTTATACAGCCCTTTCCACACAAGCACTTTTCAAATAGCTCGTTAATTAAATCTCAGCGCTCCGAGGCAGGGCCGTCACCAGCAGCACTCCAGGGCGTGCGGTTTGAAGAGCAACCCGGGCCCGAGCAGCACCTTCCTGATGCTTTTAAGGACAAGGCAAAAGCGCTGGGAGAGCGACCGGGCTGTGCGTCTGTCCCCACGTCTGGTGGGCGCCTCATCCCCACGGGGACGTCTGCATCTCTGCCGTCGAGCCCTAACTCCAGCAGAACAAGAGCAGGGACCCAGAAGAATCGGCCAACCAGGGTCTGTCCCCGCAGGGGCAGCCACGCTCAGCACAGGGGTCCTGGTTCCGCAGAGCTGCCCCCCCGACAGCCCCGCAACCAGCACCCGGCGCTGCATCCCCGGCCGCCGAGTAACAACACATCCTTAGCGGAGACGCTGCTCCGATTTCACGGCAATTGTTCTTCCCTTCCTATCGTAACTTTTAATTAAAATCTACAAAAGGAAGATAACTGGTCCCTCCGCATAATTGCGGGGAGTAAATTTTATTGTATAGAACAGTGGTTTTAATTTTTAATAGACTTATTCTTAAGGAAGAGCAACACTTTGAAGGGAGCTGTGAGCTCTGGTAGCATTATCAAAGGCGAGACGAGGAACAAAGACGGGTTTATTACATGCTCCCTGTAAAACTGTTATTTTAGGGGAGTTTTGTGCTTCCTCCTAATGAGAGATGAATTGCACCAGCTTCGTTTGCTGTAGGAGGAAAATTAAAATGAAACTGATAAGAGGCCCAGCCTCTAGCTTCTGACTTACCTCCCAATTATAAATGAAAGCTCAGAGGCATTCCAGAGACGGGACTTGATGTCTACATTAATTATAAATAAATTATCTACACTTAATGTTTAAATGAAATTCCAGATAAAGCTTTATATTTAGAAAAGCATTGCATCAGCACATCAATATTTATGCGAGGAGGCTGGATGAACTGCTCGGCTTCATCATGACGTCAGAACAAAGCTGAGGAGTGGGACAGTCCCTTATCCCTTCTCTATAAAGCTCTGCTCTGTCCCACCCCCTCTAATTTATTCCATCCCGCCCCACCCTGCCCCTCCCCGGCCAGTTTACCCAGCTGCCTGCACTGCAGGGGAGCTGCCAGGATCCCTCCCCGCCCTTTTCCAGGAGCTTAATTGAAGAGAAAAAGCTTTGATTTGCTCAGCCCCTTCCAATATTAATCCCGACGGCTTTAGCAACACGTTCAATGCTTTATAACAGAAAAATAGCGTTTTCCATCATGCTCTCTCCCTGCTACCTCAGATCACCCTTTTCCCCCAGGTGCCTGTGTCTGCACCCCAAGCCCTCGGTCCCGACAGTGTGAGGCCACTTCAGAGCTTTGCAGTCCCTGGCAGTGAGACGGGGATGTCACCGTGCCACAGCATTTTTCACAGCTTCGTCTCAGCTGCTGCAGAAAGTTTTATGGCTCTCACAGGTTTGTTGTTTGGCTCAGGCTTAAAAGGAGACATTTTTTATGCTTTAATGCAGCTGGGGTGGAAGAGTTGAAATTTGACAGGCCTGTGACTCAAAGCTGTGTAGAAAAACAGTAAGAATAAATAAATAAATAAATAAATAAAAGGTAGTTAAAACCATTCAGCTCCTGGTCACTTGTGTGGCCATTCAGCCAAGGACCACGTGGAATCCAGCACCCTGAGCAGCCACTGCCAAGGTGGGACATCTCCCCAGGAACATGGGGAGCATCCCAGCCACGGCAGAGCATCCCTTTCCAGGGTAGAGGCATCCCAGCCAGGGCAGAGTATCCAGGCCAGGGCAGATCATCCCAGCCAGGGCAGAGCATCCTGCCAGAGGGCTCCATGAACGTGTGCCCCACCAGCGAGGCCTGGGCCAGCAGATCCTGGAGCACTCAGCCCAGGAGTTGCAGCAGGGTCACCTTCGGTATCGCAGCGCTGCACAGTCCTCAGTCTATGAGGGGAGCAGTATCTCATTTCTCCCTCAATTAGCTCCTGATTATCAGTGTCCCAGGGCCCCTTTCCAGTCTCTGTTTAATGCACCATTAATAATTCATTTCTCAGATAGCAAGAACGCAGTGCGAGGTTAGGGTTTTGTGACTAATAAGTACCAGAGCAACCCTCATCTCCAAGGGACAAATGAAGGGAACAAAAATAAAGTGAAAGAATCAAAGATAATATGTTTTGTGGCCCTTAATCAAACACTGGATAAAGGGTTTGCTTACTCAGGTGAAGAACACAGGAGCACGCACAGGCTGCCGGGTTCCCACGCCTCACCAGCATCACCGTGGCCTCACCCACACCAGCACTGTCCCACTGCCTTCCCTGGCAGCAGAGAGGGAAACTGAGTCACCTCGAGGCAAAACTCGAGTGGTCACCAAGCCCGTGGTGCTGCCCACCGAGGGGGAGGGAGAGGGGCAGAGGCAGCGCCGGGCACAGAGCGTGGCAAGGAGCCGCACGGCGCGTTGGCAGCTGCACATTAAGTGTGACGGGTTTCTGACAGATCCAATTATAAAGCCAGGTCTCAGCAGAATCACAGTGCTGAGATTTAGTGCATGAAATTTTGTTTGGGAATTTTCCGATATTGCAGCTTGTGCCGCGGGTTCCCACAGAGCCCGGGCTGTGCCAGCACCCACCGAGCTGCCCTGGAGTCTCACCCGCACCGTGCTGCGTCCGCTCCCTTCCACCCACCCAGCCAACGCGCAGCCCAAATGCAATCACCTAAAAAATGGCAAGAATAAGAGAGACACCCCCCTCATCAGCTAGGGAAAGGGGTACCCGCAGCCTCCCTGCTCCTCTGCCCGACAGAGACGTGCCCTGGCCTCGGGCCCGGGTGCCACGTGCCAGGATGATCCCTGCCCCTGTGCAGCCCAAGGACTACGGGCTGTAAATCACACAGGTTTCCAGTAGCTGAGGATCTGCCCAGTCCATCACCACACTGCCCAAGGATGGTATTTATAGCCCAGTTTCCTGGAAAAGCGAGGTGGGCACAACGGGGCAGTGGCTGCCTGTGTGTTGACACCTGCCTGGGACCCTTCAGCTGATTGCAGCCAGTTGACTGGTCTTATGACAAGGAGGTTCCCAAGAGTTTCCTTAAAAGCAGCGAGGCAGGAGATGCAGGAAAGGCAGGAGAAGGAGGAGAACCTTCCCTCTGTGGAGGTGACAAGGTGATTTGTCCCCAGGGATGTGGCACGGGGGAGGACCCGCGTTTCACCTGTGCTGCTGCTGGGGAGCCTCCCAGGGGTTCACCAGGTCCCATCTCGAGCTGGGGAGAAGCAGGCAGCCCATCGCTGGAGGAGAGGAGACACGTGGCATTTCTCCTCGGGAAGAACTCCCCTCCTGGCTGCCCTGGAAATGCTCCTCAGATGAAAGCTGCCGAGTAACCTCCAGGGACCAAGGAGATTTGGGCAGAAGAGGACATGGGGATGTGAGTCTGGCAGCTCTCCCGTGGTGCTTTGGGCTGAAGAGACATCCAGTCTGTGCTGCTCTGCCCCTGTCCCCAGCCAGAGCTGTGCAGGTTCATTTAGTCAAACACGCCAGCGTTAGGAGGTTTCTCTCCCTGCTCACACCGTGGCTGAGAGGGCAGCGCAGACCCCCGGTGCCCACTGTGGCTCCTGTGACGGCAGGTGGGGAGGCAGCTTGGGATGAAAGCTGGCAAAGCTGCGGCACCGCAGCAATAGGATCAGAGCTGCGTCACCGTCCCTGGGCTCTGGAACCTGGGAGCTGCTGGGAAGGCAGATTTGTTTTCTCACCTGCAAGGCTGCTCTGCTCTCCGCTCCGAACAGCTGAGCCCAGGCTGGCAGGAGCCACGGGGAGGAAAGTATTGGGGTGGTTTGGGCACTGCCAGGAGGCTGGGGTTCTCTGCCTCTCCAGCCCCGGCTTCTGTGCCCTCCTCTGGCTGCAGCCCCTGCCCTGAGCCCAGCAAAGCGGCCCCTGTGCCCATGCACCCCTCACAGTGGGCAATGGATTGTGAGGATCCAGCTGTGGCTGTGCCCAGCACCCCAACCACAGGCTGCAGTAGTTCCACGAGTGCCACCCAACAGGGACACCTCCTCAAGCTCCCCGGACTGAGCACCACCCCATCGCGGTGCCAGCAGGGACCACAGCACCCTGGGCATGTGGCTCCCCATGCAACTGGCACAGCTGGCGTCACCCAGTTGCATGCCAGGCAGTTTTTTTAGCCTAAACGGAATAAAACCGCAGTGATTATGTTTCCTGCCTTCCCGCTTGGGGCGGGAGGGAAATTGTTTGATGCTAATCCCCTTGTTTAATCCACCGGCAACCTGACATGCGAACAGTCGAGATTAACTCCCGGAGGGGAATCGTTAGACAAGCAGCCGCTGGTCGCCGAGAGGGCAGAGCCGAGCGGGGCCAGGACGTCCCCGGGTGCTTTGCGGGCTCCCACGCAGAGGGGAGGTCCTCAGCATGGAGAGAGGTCTTTTGGTCTTCAGGATCGAGTTCCTTCACAATGAGCAGTTTTCACCAGGCTGGAATTTCCCCTGGTACAGAAAAAGAGGCTCCAGCTGTCCTGGGAAAGGTCACCTCGGGGGCTGCCATGCTCCCAGGCGCTGGCACGGATACCCTGCGACAGCAAGATTGTCAGATGTGCCTGGGAAGCAAAATTCAGTCCACGATGCTCCCGGATTCATCCTGCTGCTGCCCAAACCCACGTCTGCACGGGGCCAGGGCCACAGGGGCAGACGGAGCCATCCCCAGGTCAGGATCCCCCAGCCATGGGCACCAGCCGGGGCATCAATTGGAGAAAGGTGCCCAGGGATCCTCCTCCCGCCACTCCTCACCCTCCTTGCTGCAGATCTGCACCTGATTTTGAGTTTCAATTTGCCTGACTTTTATCTTCAAGACCTCAGTTCTTATTATTCCTCTCTCAGCTAAGTTAAAGAGCCCTTTAATACCTGGCAGTTTTCTCCCTGGGAAGGTACTTGCACACTGTAATCAAGTCACATCTCAGGCTACTTTTCACTAAGCTAAACAGATTGAGCTCTAAGTCTCTGCTAAACACCCAGCCTCAGGAAAGGGCCAATCTGAGGCTCTGCCAAGCAGAGAGGAGCTGGGTTTTTTCAGCTGGTGCATTGAAAGGTGAATTGTCGCTTTCTGATGAACTGATGATAAATTAAATGGGCTGTATAAAAATAAATGGCTGCATTTTGCTCACTCTGGTCGGTGAGCACAGACAGCTGCTGGAGGCACAAGGGGTGATGGGGAAAAGATGTGGGTGCTCCCAGGACTGTGCCCATCCCCATGCCAGGCCCTGGTTGAAAACACCTTGGCCATGCTTTTGCCAGCAAAACTTGCTGCAGCAGCTGTTTGCTGTGGGGCTAATGGTGCCTGTCTCCTCTTACAGGCAGGGAGTTATGGTGGCCAGGAATCTAAGTGCTTTAGGGAGCTGAGATAAGCAAAGATGCTCCGAGCCACAGACTTACATCCAGAGGTTATTGGCAGGGGATGTGTCAGTGTGCAAGAACACGTCCAGCAGCCCTCTGTGATGCCTGGCTGTTGGCAGGGCAGTGGCAGTAATGAAGTGGAGCTTCAGGCTGGTTTAACCCCAGGAGAAGCAGTGCCAAGTACATCTGTTGCTCTCTAAGGGGCATGGGGTGCAGCCCCTTCAGAGGAGCCCGGCCGTGGCCTGTGTGAGGAGGGTGGAGGAGCAGAAGGTCTCCCCAGCCAAGGGTCTGACCCATCACAGCAGAATGAGCAGTACAAAGCACAGACACTGTGCCAGTGCATGGGGAGAGCCCACCAGGAACAGGCTGGGACATGCTCGGGCAGCCCCACGACATTCAGACCTAGTCAGGCACAGACTCTCAGCCTCCCCGAGTCCCTCTGGCTCCAAAGACAGTTTATCAGCACAGTCCAGACCCGATCAATGCAGGAGTGACCTGAATGGCTGATCAGAGGGGAGCAGCTGCTGCCCCTGCCCTGGACTGAAGAATGCAGCAAAGCCAGGGTGGATTAGTGGGGGTTGCAGTCCCCTGCACCCTCACACAGGCTGGCCTGGGTGCAGACAGCCTGGGGACTCAGCCATGCAAGGCTGGCTCTGAAGGATGCCAGCTCTGAAGGACTCCAGCTCTGAAGGACGCTGGCCAAGGTCATAGCACCAATTGCTGCAGCTCAGCTGCTCCCTGCTGCCAGGCCCAAGGTGACCGAGCCCCTGGGAAGGAGAAGCCAGATGGGGCTGGCATTGAAGCAGAGATGCACAGGGAGGAAAAAGCAGAGGCTGAATGCAGACCCACTTACAAAACCCACAGTCCAACAAAGTGATGCTATCCTGGCCCTGTATCTCATGGGGTCGGGTGCACCCCTCAAAAATGGTCAAATCACAAAAACTCTGGTTTGGGGCAACATAGTCAACAACCAGACCCATCTGGGCCAGTGAGAGGTTGTACCACCCAGTGCTGCAGGTACCCATTAGGTTAACTCACAGCCTGGATTCTCTGAGAACAAATCAGGACAATTTGAGTTTAGCAAAACGATCTGGGGTCCCTGCAGGAGGCTTTCTACCTGGGGAGAGCTAGGAGAGGCCATCACAGCCCACAGAGAGCTACAAATAACTCAAACGGCCTCATTACCCAGTTTCTGATGAACAGGAGTTTGGATTCATGTCTCCCCCGGGGGCAAACTCCACCTGAATCTGGGCTATGCCTCATCACGGCAGAGCCGCTGCCTTCAAAGTCAGGCAGGAGCCGCACGCTTGCTCCCAGCCCGTGTCCTTACATGGAGAACCGCGGGCAGCAGCCCACGGAAAAGCCCCGAGAGCCCCGGTGGTCGCGGTGCCCTCTCTGGTGGTGGCTACCCCGGGCAAGGGGCCCAGTCTGGGGCAGAGATCATACTCGGGCACCCGTGCGCCCGGTGGAAAATCTGCCCCGCGCCCTTCGCGGGGGCAGGACCGGGTTGGGAGGATGGACAGACGGCGGCCTCGCCTCCCCTGCACCCCCTGGGAAGCCCGGAGAGACCGCGCTGCTGCCCGGGGGGAACTGGCACCGTGGCCGGATCCCGCGGGAAAGGGGCACTCGCTGCCACCCTCCCCCCAGCACCTGCCGGGCCCCGTCTGAGCATCCCCTCGGCACCCCCGGGCAGGGTCGCGGCTCCCCGGGCATCCCTCGTTCCGTGTCCCGGCCGGGCCGGGGCTTCCCTCTAGCGACCGTCGGTGGGAGAGCAGGAGAGGGGGACGATCCAGTTGCAAACCCCGCGACTCCTCCGGCTCGGGAGCGAGGCGCCCGGCTGAGCCTACGGAGCCCTGCAAGGGCCTCCAAATATCCAACCTAAACCTCCCCTGGAACAACTTGAGGCCATTCCTCTTGTCCTATTGCTTGTTACTTGGAAGACTGAGGGTCTGCAGAGTAGGACCAGGGCAGCCCCACAGATGCAACCTCAGGCACTCGCAGGTGCCTCACTGGTGACACCTGCACTGCCAGCATGGTGTGAGGTGGCACCTGGCTCTCTGGCAGGCGATGGCTCAGTTCTGCTTCAAGGGCCATCCCACAGTGACCCAGCCTGAGCACAGCGAGATCTTACCTTCAAGGAATCCACCAGAGCTTCCCTCATTCCAGTGTGCACACACCTTTTTAATGGAGGATCATCAAGTTCACAAAGCAGGTCAGAAGCTGCTAGAGAAACGCCGGGACGTGTCCTGGGCCCGTGTGGAATGGCTGGTTCTCCTGGCAGGGGTGCAGGGGCAGCCCCCTGGCCCCGGCAGCAGCATGGGAAGCAGCTGCCAGAAAGCAGGGAAGGGTTTGGGTGCTTTCCCATCCCAGTGTCTCATCCTTTCTGCGTGGGTGCATCAAAGTCTCCTCCTGCAGTCATGGGCAAGGGATGGGCTGTGGCAGCTCAGCCCAGCAAGGAAAAGAGAAGCGACTCCTGGTTCTGCCTGCAAAGGCCTGGAGAGAGAGTGCCTTGCCATGGGTGATGTGAAGGGTCTCACTGGTACTGGGAATTGTCCTCTTCTGAGTGGAGCCTGTGCTAGAAGGATGGGCTGTGGGTGCTGGAGCAGTACTCCACGTAGTCAAACTCCTCGACGGGGAACGTCACGGCGCTCCACTTCTTGTACCTCCTCTTCTCAGCTGGTGTCTCCACCACAAAGTTCTTGATGCAGAGCATGGGCAGATTGACGTGCCGGTAAATCATCTCCATTCCCCAGTCCTGTGTAGGCAGGAAGGGGACAGTCACATGGCCTGCAGCACAGCAGGGATGGAGGCAGCAGCTTGCTCCTGGGCTAAGAGGCAGTTGCCCATGTCCCCATCCCGCATGTGTATTGCCACAGGGGCACACGCCAAAGGCAGACAGCTCCATTCCTCAGACAGGAACTGGGGAACAAGGGATGGCCTCTCCTGCTCCCCCACTCAGCACTGGCCAGGCTGCAGCCACAAGGGCACTGCCACATGCCACACTCACCTGGCTGCACTGGCAGCACGCGATGCGGCAGCCGGGCTCCCAGTCCTTGAACGTCCGTGGGAACTGTATTTTCCCAGAGGAAACCCTGTAATACAACCTGTGGGGAAGGGGCCAATGGACACTCTAAGGACGATGCTCCAGGGGACAGAAACAGTGCGACTGCAGCCACACACAAAGCCCCCGACACCTCCCTAGGCTGGTGTCCCCAAGAAGAAGCTGGCAGCCGGCTGCTGCCACCCCCTGCCCATCTTCGTGCAAGTGACAGCTCTGCCTGTTTGGCCCTGCCAGTGCCAGCTCCTACCTGAAGCTGGGGTTGATATTAACGTGGTGGGTGCCCTCCACGGTGCGGATGTCACTGCCGTGGCACACTGGGGTGTTGCAGTTGACGCAGTAGAAACGAACAGCGTCTGGGTCGTGCAGCTGCTTCCTCTCGCTGATCTTGGCTTCCTTCATCAGCCAGCTGGTGACAGCAACTTGCTGCAGCTCCCTGACCTGCAGAGGGCAGGGGTCAGCAGGGGACTATGGGCACAGGCGGATGGCAGACACAGAAAGGCGCATGGTTGCAGAGAGAGGCAGCATCCCAGAGAGCTTGAGCAGCATGGCAGGATGGGCAAGGCAGGGAGGGCAGGATGGGCACACACCAGGCAGATGCACAGGCACCTGATGCCAACCCCTCCCAGAAGCTGGTGTCATCCCGCAGGGAGAGCAGGCAGTCAAATCCAAGGCATGGAGGGCTGTGCCCAAGCAGCAGAGATGGGTAGAAGCTGCCTGGCCCTTGTGGTGCTCAGGGCAGTGCCCACCCTCACCTTGAGGCGGTACTCCTGCTCGGGCATGGCCTGCACTGCTCTGATTGCCCTCTCCATGAGCTCCACGAGGTTCTCGTTGAGCTGCTCACGAGAGACCTCTCTGCTGTTGGCTTTGGCAAGGACAGAGTAGACACTGTTTTCGGCACGGGCACGGCCCTGAGCCTACAGCAGAAGGGCCAAATGCTGCTGTCAACCTAAGAGGACCATGGCTGACCCCACCCCATCCTGCTATGCCACCCCACAAAGACAGACCCACCCTGCACACTGTGCTGTGCCTCACTGAGGAGGTGCTCTGCCAGGGTCTGGGCTCATTCCCAGGGAGCTGCCAGTGGGTGTGGGATGCAAGAGCCCCCATTTCCCCCCGACCAGAGCTTTGGAGCATTCTGTCAGGCTGCCTCCTGCACTGGGCTGGGCAGAGCGGCCGGAGGGAGGATGCACAGCTACCTGCACCATGGCAATCTCGTTGGTCATCAGCCCATAACGGACCACGATGTTGCACTCGGGAATATCCAGGCCCTCCTCGGCCACACTGGTGGAGAAGAGCAGGTTGAGGACTCCCTCACGAAACAGTTTGATCACGTCCTGCTGCTCGTTCTGGGGGAGAAGGTGGGATGATCCAGCAACTACATAGGGCTCCAAACCCCTGACAGCACTCACAGTGCCCACAGAGTGTGCAGAGAAGGTCCAGCTCCTTCCCACCCTCCCCTCACCTGCGTCATGTGCCTGGTCTGGTTGCTGTAGCCGGCACCGGTGAGGACGGCAGCCCTTATGTGATGCCCACGGAGCGCGGCCGTGTCCTGCAGCCAGCTGAGCAGGCTGTGGGCGCTCTGCCGCGTCTTGGTGAAGACGATGCCATGAGAGGTACCCAGGGGCTGGAAGTGCTCCCGTAGGATCTCCTCCAGCTTGCCCAGTCTGGGGTTGTAATAGCGCTTGTCCTCAGTGAGCGCCTGCAGGCTCATCCTGTTCTCTGCGCGGGTGAGCGGGGTGTCAGGGGGTGTCCCTGCCCCTCCAACTCGCCCAGCACCAACCCCCCTGCCCTTCAGACCCCCTCCATTACCCTCAAACGTGGCAATGAGAAACCGTTCGGTGGGGTCCTTGGAGTCCCTCTCAGCTGCATAGAACTGCTGGAGGCACTGGAAGGCGTCAACCATCCGCACGGTGTCGTTGACCAGCAAAGCGTCGTTGTACCTGCGCAGGTGCAGCGCGCACACCCGCGTCCTGCGACAAAACGCCTCTGCCGCTGGCGAGGGACGGGGCACCCCCTGGTCACAGCCCGGCCCACGGCCACGGGCCCTGCCCCACCACACCCGCTCCGCCCCCTCACCTCTCTTCTCCAGCTCCACGATGCGCTGCTCGTAAACCTGCGTGCCGAAGTCCCGTGGCAGGTTGGGCATCTCCATGTATTGCTGGATCTGCTCCATCACCTTCTTCAGCCGCTCGCCAAAGGGGTCCTGGGAGCAGAGAGGGGCTCGGGATTTCAGGGACTGGGGAGAACCCCAAAGGTGCAGCTCAGAGTGCTTGGCCTGGGCTTAGGGGCTGTTTGCCAGATGGCTGCAGGATCCCCCTGCACCAAAGCTTTGGGTCAGCCAGCTCCTCACACTGGCTCTGCAGATGAAGGGGTGCAGCACCTCAGCTCAGAAGGGTGCAGGGGTTCCATCTCCACCCTGTGAGCAGCCCTATGGCTCCAGTCAGCTCCCCCTCACCTGTGGTCTCTCATGGCACAGGTCATACTGCTTCCTGGGCTGGGGGACGTGGCTCTGCAGGTGCTGCACCTCCTCCTGTGCCGATGTGATTTTCTCAGTGTCCAGGTTGGCGCAGATCTGACGGGGGGAGACACCACATCCAGCCCTGAGCCCGGCAGCCCAAGGGACATGTGGTGCTCACTGACATCCTGACAAGTTTAGGGTTGTCTTCCCCAGGCCACCCCATACCCGCTCAGCAGGTTATCAACACCCACTCCAAGGAACACCACGCTACACCCCAGGGGGAAGATGTGCCAAGGTTGCTGCATCTTGCCTCAATGACACAGGACTCACCTGCAGGATGTGTGCTACAGCCCCCTCAAATGAGGTTGCACCCCCAGTGCCAGGGGACGCTGTCAGACCCAGGACCTGCGGTAGGTTCCGCTGCCCGCTGAGCTTACGCTGGAGGTAATTCATCATGATCTTGTTGTAGACGGCCTCCTTGTGCGTGTGGTGGCATTCATCTATCACCAGCAGCGAGAAATCTGCACCGGACCAGGGAGGACAGCGAGGTGAGCTGTGCAGGAGCCACCATGCAGCAGTGGAGGGTCATCCAGGACAGTCCCATCCCATGTCAAGCATGGGGAGAGCAGTGCTCGTGGCCCTGCACCCACCTGTCAACTCCACATGCATGTCCTCCTCCCTGCTGACCAGGGCGTTCTGCAGGATCTGGGCTGTGCAGATGACAACGTCGCTCTCCTTCACCACGCAGGCAAAGAAGGATTTATGGCTGTTGTCCCCGCTGATGGCCTTCACCTTGAAGTCCTTCTGCAGCACATGGAACTCCTTTTTGGCATGTTGCTCCACCAAGTGCACCTGCGCCCGTGAGACCCCACTCAGCTCTGGCCCAGGACCAGCACTCGGGAGACCATGGCCAGCAGGCACCCCGTTACCCGCAGGGTAGAGGGTTGGGCTCGGGGGGCACCTTGTTGACCAGCACGGCCACCCGCCCGCCCCGTCGGGTCTCCAGGTGCCGCTGGCAGACGTGGACGGCAGCGCGGGTCTTCCCGGCGCCCGTGGGCAGCCAGATGATGCTGTTGCAGCCACGCAGGGCCGGGGCTGCCACCTCCAGCTGGTACCCTCGCAGCTCCATCAACCCACCGGTGCCGCCGCTCCTGGTGCCGGTCCCAGCCGAGAAACGAAACTCGGGGCGGCGAGTCCCGCAGGAGCCCCAGCCAGGGGGGTATTCGCCGGCCGTGCGCCTGGCACCAGGCGGGCAGCAGGTCCGAACTGAGCAGGGACCGGTAGAATTGAGCAGGGACCAGGAAAACCGAGCTGGGGTGGGCTGGCTCATGTTGACCCCCACCCCTCTGCTTTTCCGGTGCTCGCCCAGCCCGCAGATGCCCAGGAACCCCCCCTTCGGGAGCCCCAGCGACGGGCAGAAGCGAAACCGAAAGCCAGTGGGGCACCGACAGCTGTGCCCGCCCCGGTGCAGCCCCCCAACAATCCAGCTTCTGCTCCTTGGCCAGTCAGGGCAGCACCATGTACCCCAGTTCCGAGGCTCTCTGCTCCTGGCCCTCTGCCCATCTCAACCCCCCCCCCCGCACCCTAGGGTGCCAGTCCCCCAGGCCCAGCTGCAGGGCTGACCCAAGGAGGCAGCAGGGGCTGCACAAGGACATTTATTAAAAAAACAAAACAAAACAAAACAACAGTCAAGTGGAATGGGAAAAGGGGGCTGGTCCCACCCGGCGAGGGCAGTGAGAGCATCACCAGCACCCACACAGCCATGCCAGCGCAGGGGGCACAGCAAGGACTAAGTAAGGGTGTAGGGCAAGTCACTGATGGAGTCGGGGGGTCACCAGCCTAGCACCCAAGGAGGGGGACACAGCCAAGGCGCAAGGAGGGGGTAGTGAGAGGGGAAGCAGAAGCTGACCCCACACCCAGGGAGAGCAGAGGCCAGATCAGTGCCGGGCATCCCCTCACCCCAGCAGCCAGGGCTGGCAGCTCTCAGCACCCCCAGCTGGCAGCAGGAGCAGGCAGGGAGGACTCCAGAGCTGACAGGCAGCAGGTGCTGGGGCTGAGCACTCCCTCCCAGAAGCACCCTGGACAAAGAGCAGCATCTCTGCTGGCAGGGCAGAGAGCCACAGTACATTCAAGAGGGACAAGAGCTGCCTGTGCGTGGACGGAAGCAGAAAACCAAAGCACTTGTGTCCCCTGCCCTGTTGCCAAGAGCCAGGGCAGAAGGCACGACCCTGGGGAGGAGGGAATTGTCAGTGCCTGGGGGGCTTAGAGCCCCCAGGGAGAGGCAGGAACTCAGCGATGCCCCTGCTCCAGGGCAGAGCCCTCTGAAGTGGCTCCAGCCCCCCTGCTCACCCCCCTCGGAGAGGCAGCCAGCTGCTCAGAGATAAAAGCACCATGCCCCACCCCACCACCCCCCAGGAAAGCCCAGCTCCCCGAGGCTGCTCAGCAGCAACAAACCCTCCAGTAACCCCAGTCCACCAAACAGAACAAGGTTCCCCAGGCAGCCCTCTCCCTGCTGTGGGGGGGGGTGGGGGACACAACCCATGGCCAAGGCGGGTCCAGGGCAGCTCCTCTACTTGTCGATGAGCCCCCCCTCCTTGAGCTTGAAGTAGAAGAACTTCTCCAAGGTGTTGGCACACTTGCAGTAGTCGCTGTCGGGCGGGTTGTACTCGCGGCAGTTGGTGATGATGCGCTGCAGGTCGGCGATGAACAGCTTCTTGGTGACGTAGTAGCGGTTCTTCAGCCGCTCCGTCATGGTCTTCAGGTCTGGGGGTGGGGGAAGGGTCAGGCCCCCCAGGTCTCTGTACCCCCAGCTGTGCAGCTTGAGACTGACCCAGCATCCTAACTCACCTCTGTCTCCTGGACTGATTGTCCCAGAGCTCCCAGCACCCCAAACATGACACCGCAGCACAGACCTCACGACCAGGGTCTGCAGCCCTCCCTCCACCATCTACCCCCGGGGTCTGGGCAAAGCCACCTACCGATGGGGAAGCGGATGATCTCGTAGTAGTCCGGTGCCTCCGACTTCTTCACAGGCTCCATGAAGGGCCACGCGCTGGGGTGGGTCTGGAGGGAAGGTGGAGGAAAGGTGGGTTACAGGAGCCAGCCCCTGCCTGTCCCAGAACACATGGGTCCTGCTCCCCGTGTGCCTGGGTCACCCCACCTGCCCCCCACCTCCAGGGCAGACTGGCCCTGGGGGAGGCAGCTCCAAGGGCTGTTGGGAGCACCCTGCCCACACCTTGATCTGGGCCAGGAGGTTCTTCAGGGTGTTATAGAGCTGGTCTGGATCCTTCAGCTCTTTTCTGCAGGATAAAGACAGTGTCTGTGAGCCCAAGGCTGGGCAGCATTTCCACCACCCCAGCACCTCCACCACCCCATCCCAGCACGGGAAGGGAAGAGCAGCCTGAGCTGAGCCCCCACACAGCACTCACCCCTTCTCCTTCCCCAGTGGCTTCCATCCCGTTTCTCCTGGAAGACAAGGGTCAACATCACCACATAGATTCATAGGAGGGTTGGGAGTGGAAGGGATCCTAAGGATCATCTAGTTGCAACCTCCATCTGCCCCAGGCAGGGTGAGGGAGGACAGAGCCCTCCTGCCCTCCTCCCCCCAAAACCAGGGGGACTCACGGATGCCGGGGACACTCTCGATGGGGATCTGCCGCACGCCCTCCTTGAAGCACGTCAGGCCAGGGTAGACCTTGCGGATCTGTGCCTGCTTCCTTTCAATCAGCTTCTTGATGATCTGCAGCAAGAAAGGCAGAGGTTGGAAAGGGTCACAGGATGCTCCGAGTCACCAGACAGAGACCCAAGAAGGCAAAGCCTGGCAGTGCCCATCCACATGCCCTTGGGACGTACCTCCTTCTGCTTCTTGATGATGTGGGAGAGCTCAGTGTAGGGGATACGGGGGTTCAGCTCACACTCCATCAGGGTCGCCCCCTCGTAGTCCTTGATGTAGCCCAGGTAGCGGCTCTTGGGGACCTTGATGTCCTTGGAAAAGCCCTAGGAGGGAGAGGAGAGGATAGGTGGAGGGAGGGGGGCTTGGCAGGCAGGGGGCCAAGGGGAGCCACCCTGGGGAAGGAGCCCACCTGCTTCTTGAAGTAGCCGATGGCGTACTCGTCCGCATAGGTGAGGAAGTAGAGGATGTTGTGCTTGATGTGGTACTCCTTCAGGTGGTTCATCAGGTGGGTGCCATAGCCCTGGGGGAGCCACCATGAGACAGGGAACCCCCACACAGGGCACACAGTCTCCTCCCACCCCCTGGTACTGGCAGCTAGAAGATGCCCCAGAGCAGTTGCTAATGCTCAGGGCCAGCCACAGCTGAGGGGGTCTGGCTCCCCCAGTGGTGGGACAACCCTGGGCTCTACCAGCTACAGCAAGACCATCCTGCCTCCTGTGGCCCCCCCACCAGCACATTGGGCTGCCAGGGACCCCTGTGCCTTATCCACCACACACCTCCCCACTCCCACCTTCACTTGCTCGTTGGATGTGACAGCACAGAAGACGATCTCAGTGAAGCCCTGGGTGGGGAACATTCGGAAGCAGATTCCTCCAATCACTCGCCCGTCCTTGATCAGTGCCAGGGTCTTGTGCTTCCTACGGGCAGTGAGGGCAAGGGTGAGATGGGAGCCCCCACACCAGCCCCTCCCAGTACCCCCCCGGGCCACGCACGGGTCAAAGACGAGGCGGGTGATGTACTCCTTGGGCATGCGGGGCAGCTGGTGGGAGAAGACGTTCTGCAGGCCCACCAACCACATCAGGATCTTCTTGTTGGACTTCTGCGAGAGCGAGTTGCCGATGACGTGGAACTCGATGATGCCGCGGCGCTCCTCCAGCCGGGCGGTCTCGTCCCGCGCCGCGTTTGCCGACAGCAGGCTGGTCTGGAGGGGGTGCAGGGGGGCTTCAGCCAAGCCCCAAACCAGGGAAGCAGCTCTGCAGACCCTGGAGAGCACTCAGCATCCCCCCTCATCCCTGTACCTCGGGGCCCAGCATGGCAGCGGGGTCGGTGATGGTCAGCATGACCTCGTTCACCAGCTCCATGGGGATGTCTCCCATGACACGGATCCGTTTGGCATCTTCCAGCGTCAGGCTCTCAGGCAGCTTCCGCTTCTCCCCTGGCGGGAGCAGAGCAAAGAGACACATCCAGCACCGGGAGGGACCATGGAAGGTTCCAGCTCCCCTGGTGCCAGGCTCATGACAGCACTACCTGGCAGGGGCTCCGGGGTGCTGGTGTCCATGCTCGCAGCAGAGCTGCTGTTGCTGAGCTTCTTGCTGAAGAGTGGAGTGGTGGGCACGGTGACGGTGCTGACGGCAGCTGGAAGAGACCAATGATGCCCGTGAGGGCTGGAGAGCAGCTCATCATGCTGCAGCAGCCCAGCCACTGCCACCAGCCCAGGTTCACCTGCACCTCGGTCCTTTATCCTACAGCTCCCCAAGCTGGGAGGGGGTTGCTCCCCAAGTTACCTGGGCGAGACACCAGCTGGGCCCCCTCCGTGGCCGGCACGGTGAAATCAGCCTCCCAGATCGGGGAGTTCTCACCATAGATCTCCTCCTCCAGCATGGACAGGAACCTGGCAGGGAGTGACAAGTCGGCCACGCTCCGAGGCCACGTTCCTCCACAGGAGGAGAACCTCCCCAGCAGTGCTGCGCTGGGCACCTACTTGGGGAAGTGGGTGAGGATCAATGTCCTCTTTTCTGGCACCAGCTTATCCTTCTCCACCCGGAACTTCTCCAGCAGCTGCCGGCGGGTGACTGTGAAGATGGACTTGAGGAGGCTGCGCCCAAAGACGTGGGTGGTCTCGTAGCGGGGAAGGCTGTCGCAGCTCTGTGGCACATGGCAGTAGCACAACCACCTAAGAGACAAGAACACAAGTGATGGGTCTGGGACTGGTGACCACAGAGCATGAGCAACCCTGCTGGGAATACCCTGCTGGAAGCAGGGATAAGGAGAGGAGGTGTTGGGGGGTTACGGTTGATGTTATTCGGAATCAGTTTCCCCACTGCTCTCCCAACAGACCAACAACCTGAGAGAGGCTCAGACCTAGAGAGTTGGGGGGTCAGCCCCACACAGGGGTATCTGGAGAGGACAGAACCCCCAGGCTGGCTGGCTCAGACCCCCTCCCACCCTCACCTCGTGTAGTTGACCTTGTAGGTGGCCACATCATCATTCTGGGAGCGCTGCCGGAACTGGGATGGTGTCTCCAGCTTCCAGTAGTTGAGGCAGAGCAGGAACATCTTGGAGAGCTCGTACATGGTCTGTCGCTCCTTGGGAGGCAAGTGGCTGAACTTGTACTGGACAAAGTTCAGGACTCCCTGGGGAGAGAAGGCAGTGGAGGGGCCCTAAGTGCTACTCTCCAAAGAGGAAAGTGCCCACAAAGAGCAGCCAAACACAAGGATGCATCCTCAGCGTAATGTGTGAGCCTGCAGCAGCCTCACCTGCTCTATGTTGGGTTTCTCAAAGGGGGGGCTCCCCAGGGACCCCTCGACCACTGGCTGGCTCATCTGCAGGATGCACTTCCGCAGGAGCTGGAAGACACCGTCGGACACGGTCACTGGAATCCCGAGTGGCAGGCACAGCACAAGCAGCCAAGTGGCAGAACTTGACCAGGAAGGTGCCGGGGTCCCCACGGATAGTCCATCCCTGGAAACCTCCCTCCCAGGGGAATTTGAGGCCAGGAGACTGGGAGCTCCCAGGACAGGGTCAGCATTTCAGGTGTCTGTCTGGGTGATGGGGCTGGCTCACAGCCAGACCACCCCTCCCGGTGGAGCGGGCAGAGTACAAGCAGTGGGACAGCAGCCCCAGCTCCCTGACACAACTGAGGGACCCTGCAAAAGCCTCGCCACGAGATGTTCAGACACACCTTGAACAGGTAGAAATACACCTGCTTGGTGTCTGTGTCCTCCTCCTTGTGCACTGACATGAAGAGGTTTTCCACATCCACCACCATGCCCAGCAGCCGGTTGATCTCCTCCTCAGAGACGTTCTCCAGGTGGGACACGTGGTCCGCTGCAGTGGGGAGAGAGCTGCAGTGAGCCTGGGGGGTCAGCACCTTTCCCCCTCCCCAGGGAGAGTCCCAAGCACCCCATGGGTGTTACCCAGGGCATGGCTGCAGCTCCGGCAGGGCTCGCTCAGGTTGGTCACCGGCTGCTGCAGGTCCATGCGAGGGGCAGTGGGAGGGTTGGGGTTTTTCCACCCATTGCACTTGCAGGCGTCGTTGGCCTGGGATGAGGACAGGAAAGGTCATTGTGCCCACTTCCTCATGCCCATAGTGCTGCCTTCTCTGGCCAAGGAAACACCTCCTCCTCCACCTGCTCCACACAGCCCAGCACTCAGATCTCCTCAGCACCCACCCTGCATGACCCAGCACCTCAACATCCACATTCTCCTGTGGGCAGCAGCAGGATCCTGCAGCCTCTGCCCATGGACGTTGTTGCATCTCCCTTATACAACTCATCGCTCTCCTCCCGCACACCCCACCCATGCACAGCCCCCCACACACTCCTGCAGCCCCTGCACAACTCAGTGACCCCCTCCTGCCCACGCACATGCTTGCACACCCCTCCTGCACCCATCCCCTACACCCCCTGCCCATGCATGGCCTTGCACACCCCTGGTGTGCTCCTTCTGCATCCCCTGCTCGTACCCGTCCTTGCAGCCCCCTCCTGGATCCCCACCCGTGCATCTCCTCGCACTCCACGCACGGCCCAGAACCCTCCTCTTGCAACCCCTGCCGAGCTCAGCACCCTCCTCCTGCACCCTCCTGGCCCCATGCACGGCCCCGCACCTCCCCCGCTCCAGCTCACCTTACAAGCCGAGAAGACCCCCAGCTTCTCCAGCTTCTTCCCGCGGGGGAACCCCCGCACCTGCGCCTTGCGCTGACTCGCCCGCTGCTGCTGGCTCAAGCCGGGCCGAGCCGGGTCACTGGAACCCGCTCCTCCTCCACCACCACCACCTCCAGCTCCTCCCGTCGCCGTCGTCCCGCTCCCCGTCGCCGCTGCTCCCGGGCCCGGAGGGGGCCGCCCGGGTTGCGCGGCCTCCGGCTCCGCCATGCCCGGCCCGGCGTGCGCTCCCCGTTCACTGCGCCTGCGCGCCGGGCACGCCGGGATCGGTAGTTCGTGATGATGGAGAGGTTTGGGTTCGATGCTCCCGGGACCGGTTCACGTCGCACGCAGCCTCGGGCGGGACCGGCGGCGCCGCCCGAGGCTGCGCGCGCCGCGAACTGGTCCCGAAGGGGCGAAGTCCGGCCTCGACGGGACGGACCACTCGAAAGTCCCGTGACCGAAAGTCCTTCTCGGGGTGGTGTTGGCAGCGAGAGGCCATAGCTGCCAGTAGGAATCCCCGTACAGCCTCCAGTAACCGGTACCGTGCCCGGTTCGGAGGGACCCGGTCCCGCAGCCTCCTCCAAATATGGAGCGAGGTCCCTCCCACCACCAACATCGCCCCCGCCCACCTCCTCCCGCACATCTCGGGATACACGAGGGGGCCCGGTCACGATCTTAGTGTCTCCGCCTCTTTTTTCCCAAGTGGATTGTGGCCCCGCCCCATCTCGACATGGTCCCGCCTCCCGGGGGAGTCTAGAAATGATGCGGGACCGCCCCCTCCCGCACAAATATGGGAGGCCACGCCTTTTTGGCCGTGAAGGGGCGTGGTGGTGGTGCTGAGCGAGCCGGGTGCTGAGCGGGTGACAGCTTTGCGGGGTGTCACAATGGGGGGATGCTGGCATGGCTAGGCACACACTGGCATGGCTCAGCACACGCTGGCACGTCTGGGAACACGCTGGCATGTCTGGTCACACACTGGCATGGCTCGGCACACTCCGACACGGCTCGTCTGAGCAGGTACCACCCGAGGGCGTTCCAGAGCCAGCCCCAAGGCAGGGGTCGGGTGCCCAAAGGCTGCCCAGGGCTCTCCCCTCCGGGGCTGCTCAGTGCTGGGCATGTGCTGGAGCCCCTAAACTACCTCCTCTGCCAGGGCAGGGCTGGGGAGAGGTGTTATGGATGTGCCCTGTGCCAGCACAGGCTGGCTCCCTGAGCTGCTGTCCTGCTGCGTGGGCACAGACAGGAGGCAGGTGAGATAAGTGAACACAGAAACCACACAAATAAAAGTCAGGAATATTTATTACATATCAAAAAAAGCTACATCTGTCGGGCGGAGACCCCCTGGCCGGGGGGGCAGTCCCCGGTGCGGTTCCGCTCTGCGGCCAGGCTCAGCCTGGTCCGTGTCGTGCCCCGTCACGCCTTAGCCCGCTCGGCTCCGTCGTCGGTGTTGGCTGTCGACTGTGCCACCGCTGGCCCCATCTGGATGGGCACGTTCCTCTCCGGGGCGGCCGGCAGTGCCAGCCGGGGGGCTTCGATGCGGAGCTGCCCCTCCTTGGACAGGGAGCAGGTCAGCGCCTCGGCGTCCACCTCCTCGGGCACGTCCCATTCCCTCTTCAGAGCCTCGTACTTGTAGGAGAAAGAGCCCTTCTCGTCTGTGCTCTGAGTCTCCTTCTGCCCCACCAGCACCACCTTCCTGCCCACCACCTTCACCGACAGCTGCTCGGGCGCAAAGTCCTTCACGTCCTGGCAGACGGAGAAGCCTTCCCCGGAGCCCTGGGTCAGGGCTGCGCTGGTGCTCGGGGCTCGCTCCGCGGCGATGCCGATCCGGCTGGAGCTGCTCCCGGTGCTCAGGAACTGCTCGAAGCTGCTCATGAACTCCCGAGCCCTCTCCATCTCCTGCCGAAGCTCTCGCTCCATCTCGGCGAAGAGGGTCTCTGGATGCGGCCAGATGGTGCGGACGGGTCCCAGCCACGGGAACAGCGAGCTGGATGTGGGCGGCATGAAGTGCAGGCGGCAAAGCATCTCTGCTCCCGGTGTGCTCCTGGCGTGTGCTGCTGCTCTGCTCGGTGCAGGTGCTGGAGCGGTGCTGGGCTGGGGCCGGGGAGCGGCGGGTTTTATCCTCCCGTGCCCAGGGGTGCGCCCCTTCCAGAACACTCTCTCCCCACGCACCCTCCCGGCGCCATCGCCTATTTTTGAGAGGCTGATAATCCGCCAGCCAAAATAGCAGCGCCTGCTTCTGGGGCAGAGTCACACGCTGCAAATAGGGAGCTGTGGTCACTGCCGGGAGCTCGGGTTTCTGCAGAGCCACCGTGATGCAGCAGCGCCCGCGGGACCGGGGGGCAAAGCAAAGCCCCTCCCACGGTCCCCACAGCGGGGGCTCGGCGGAGCGCGGCTGCATCGTGACACGAGCTCCTCACTTCGGCCAGCGTGGGGACGGTCACACCCCTAAAGCATCGTGTTCCTACGTCACCTGCTGCCGGACACCTCTCGTACTTTCTAGAGCCCTCCTGACCCTGGGGGCCACCGGCCATCCTGTCCTGGCCCCACAGCACCCCACCTGTGCACCCCGACTTAGGAGAGGGGCCCGTGGGCTGGTTTCTGTTATCACCTGGAGGACCCCACACCCCGGGCAGCTAAGGGTCCTGCAAATGGGGCAGGGGGCAGAGGGGTTGCCTGAGACAGGGGGAAATCACCTACAGGTAAGGTGGGAAGGCAGGCAGGAGAGGAGCCCAGTCCCACTCCCTGCTTGGGAAACAGAAAGGCCACGGATTTTTGGCAGGGGTGGCTCAGGCATCCCGTTTGGAGGCTGAGGTGATGCTGCTAATTATAAGCCAGGAGAGCAGAGCTGCAAGAGTAAGGGTGAAAGTATGCGGGGCACGACGTAAGAGGTGCCTCACCTCATGGATGAGTAACAAGAATTAGCTGGAACGGGCTGGAAAGAGCTGAGCTCTTCTCCCGAGGATGACGTGATGTGCAGGATGAGGCCACGCCTCCCCGGGAACGGGAATAAAAGCCGCGGGCGGCAGCGCTGAGGCAGAACGCTCTGAACCAGAGACAAAAGCAGCAGCAGCAGCAGAAGCAGCAGCAGCAGAAGCAGCAGCAGCAGAGATGCTTTGCAGAATGCACCTCGCACCCTTCGCCTCCAGCTCCCTGGCCTCCCGACTGGGCACGGTGAGGACCCTCTGGCCGCACGCAGAGACCATCTTCACCGAGCTGCAGCAGGAGATGGAGAGGGCTCGGCAATTTATGAGCAGCTTCGAACAGCTCCTGAGCAGCCAAGGAGCCACCACCATGGAGCAAACCCCCAGCACCAGCACAGTCCCCACCCAGGGCTCCGGGGAAGGCTTCTCCATCTGCCAGGATGTCAAGAACTTCTCTCCCGAGCAGCTGTCGGTGAAGGTGGTGGGCAGGAAGGTGGTGCTGGTGGGGCAGAAGGAGACTCAGAGCACAGACGAGAAGGGCTCTTTCTCCTACAAGTACGAGGCTCTGAAGAGGGAATGGGACGTGCCCGAGGAGGTGGACGCCGAGGCGCTGACCTGCTCCCTGTCCAAGGAGGGGCAGCTCCGCATCGAAGCCCCCCGGCTGGCACTGCCAGCTTCCCTGGAGAGGAACGTGCCCATCCAGGTCAGCCCTGAAGCCCCACAGTCCGGACCAGCCCCTGAGGACGGAGCCACCAGCAAAGCCCAGGCATAACAGAAGGGAACCGATGCCCACGGCGGGACCGGAGCAGAGGCAGCGAGTCCCGGGTTCGAGCCCAGACAAGCTGCATCAGCAATGATGCCACTTTTCACTACACTGGAATGTTTTTGTATCCAATAAAGAATAATCCTTTTGCATAGAACCTTCTTGTGCTTTCTTGGTGTTAATTGATGGGGAACTGAACCTTGGTGCCAGAGACAGAGGGCACGGAACCTCTCTCAGCACCTCAGGGCAGCAGAAAATGGGGCTGAGAGCAGACCCGGAGGGAGGGATCTGTGAGCAGGGTGGGGACAGGGGAGAAGGTCCCAAGCAAGGTGGGGTCACCTCACTCACCAGTCCCCGAGTAGAGACAGCTCTCCCAGGAGCAGCCAGGCTGATCTCACTCCCTCCTCCTGCTCCTGTCAGCATCTGTGCCAGTACCACAGCCCCTCCCTCTCTGCCCAGTGCCACTAAATGGGTAGACAAGCATCTTAGGGGGCCCAGGGGGGTGGAGGTTGCCCTGCTTTTCCTCCACCCAGCAATTCCAGCAGCAGGGAGGGCAAAGCCCAGTTCAAGGTGCTGTAACCACCACAAACAGATGTACTCAGGCCCAGGCAGGCAGCGGGTACAGAGGTTGGTACACCTGTGTGTGCCAACACTCCTCCAAGCCCAGGCAGCCCTTCCCTGTGGCTGCACAGTGTGCCAGGGGCCAGGAGACTCTGCTCAGCTACAGCAGCAGGTCCCAGCCCTGGCAACAAGTCCCTTGGAGGCCAGCAGCACCCCCCAGGGCATCACAGGCTCCTCCCACAGCGATGGGAGACCCCGAGGCCTGGAATGAGCCAAAAATGAAGGAAGCAGAAGCCAGCAGAGGGCAACAGCACCTCACACTCTGCTCACAAGACTGTTTAAACCTCCCAACAGGCTCGTCTCTTACTGCCAAGGGAAAGCAGCAGCACCAGTCCAAATCCTCCTGGAAAAAACAAGGTCTCCCATGTCCCAGAGTCCTGAGCTCCCCTGACAAGGAGCAGCCTGCTCCAGCCAGCAGGGCAGAGGGTGGCAGCAGAGCTGCAAGGGGATGCTCAGCTTCCCAGCCTGACTCTAGCTCTTGGGTGTGAGAATCCCAATGCCCAGGCAGCAGGGCAGCACCCATCAAGGCATCCCAGTCCTTCAGTTCATTACCACAAGCAGAGCAGGCCCCAGCTGTCATAACAAGCTCCCCCACACATCCCTCCCCCCTGCCCAGCTTGCACAGTGGCTGGTTTCCCTGGAAGGTCAGGCAGTGAACAATTCCCACTGCCTCAAGCTCGTGGGACCCACAGTGTGTCTCTGAAGAACCCCTGCCCCTCAGAAGGGCAATGGGCACAGCCTGGGCTCCACTGTGGTTTGAGGGCAAGCACCCAGGGAAGATCCAGCCACATCCCTGTGGAAGAGCCAGATGTTTTACCCACCACAAGCAGCCTGTAGCACATCTCAGCCCAGCTGTGGCATTCTGCTTCACTCCCCCTAGGCTCTGAGCTGATTTAAGAAACAGGAACATTGTTGGTTAGGATAGGTTTATAAAAATCTTTTGTTTAATCACACAAAACTGAAGTTTGTGATGGAGACTAAGTTGACAGTTCCTCTCAGACACCGTGTCAGGCACTAGGCAGCAGCCAACATCAGGTAGAGTCTGGCAACAGAAGCCTTTTAATACCTCCCTTCACACTCGTGGCATTACAGGCTTTTGCATACACATCATTCCCCCTGGGAAGTCACCCGAGGTTTCCCCCACCCCACCCCTGTACATCAGTAAACCGTGTGTGTGTTCACACCAGAGCAGGGTTAACAACATTAGTGGCATCACAACCATCAAAAAAAAGAAAAAGGACAATTTTCTATACAAGATTTTTCTCTCTTTTTCTGCAAAAGTTGCAACAGGATTAGTGCATTATGACAGAATGGGAGATAGAAAATGAAAAAAAACCAAACCAAAAGAGTTGGCATGCTGGAGTCCAACACAAATGAAGACAACAGGCAGCTCATTGGATGTACTATATTGACAAGATACTGATTGGTTACATGAAGAAACGTACAATACAAAATACAGAAGAAACCAGTTTTGCTTCCCTCTGCCCCACCCCAGAATACTCAATGAATTGATTTGGTCAGTAAGTGGCTGAAAAGCCAGAGTTTGTCACCCTAATGCTACAGTTTAGTGGTTCTAGGCATATCATACTGGGATCAGCCTCAGCTTTTACACACAGGTCATTGGACCAGGTACTACTCTCAATATCCCTTTGTTTCCAACAGTGAGCTACAGTCTGGTGGGACCTGGGTGCCCCCGGCCTGGCCCGGGGATGGGGGGAGCTGGCTGGGCAGACACCAGGTCACGCATCCACCACCAGGAAGAGGGAAGAGCAGAAGTTCATATATTAAAAAAAGTGACTTAAGACTTAGAATTGAATTAGTATTTGTACAGAAAGGTGCAGGTGGAAGAACTCCCTCCAGCCTATGATCAGAAAGGGATGGAGAAATCACGGCGGCCTCGTGGCGGCCGCGCTGGGTAAGTGCGATTTGTTAGCGTGGATTCCAGTCGGGCCAGGCTCCAGCACAGCTGCTCAGTTGCTGCAGCACTGGCTCCTGCTGGGCTGGCTGCTCTCCTGCAGATCCACCACCCGATTCCTGCCCGCACCACCCGGAGCATTCTGGGGCTCGGTTTTTGGCAGTTTCTTGGCTAGAAAGGAAGGAGACCCCGAGTCAGGCCCTCCACCGAGGGGATGCTGCTCCCCAGGGCTGAGCAGGGGCTGGGCTCAGCCTGGCCCCCACTCCAGCCCTTCCCTCTTCGTCAGCAGCAGCCACAGCCCACGTCTGGCTCTGACTTGGACCCACCTCCCCAGATCACAGAATCACACTGAATTCCTGAGGCTGGAATAGACCTCAGATCATAAATAGAGAAGGAACAAGCTTTGCAAGGCAAACACTCCAGGAGCAGCTGTTCAGACACCGATCACCCCCTCCAGTAAGAGCCCCCAGTCCCTGGCTGAGACAGAAGCAGCTCCCAGGGGCTCAGAGCTGCTGCAGCACGAGCTGTTACCTATTGCCATGAAGATTTCGTTCACATTCATCGCTGTCTTCGCCGACGTCTCCATGAACAGCAAGCTGTTGTCATCTGCATATGTTTGTGCATCCTACAAACAGCCACAGGGGAGAGCTGAGGGCACCCTGCCAAGAGGCCCAGGGCAGCTCCACACACTCCACTTTCTGGCAAACACTGGGGAAACGCTGTCCCACACCCAGGCCAGATGTTCCCACCCATCCCCTATCCCTGCCCCAACTATCCCTCAAAACATTCTGCAGCCACCACGTCCAGCACAAAGCTCCCTTTCCTGACTTGCTCGGGAACAGCTGATCCCATTCCCACTCACCTGGAAGTCCACAGCTCTCTTGGTAGCAAGGTCTGCCTTGTTTCCTGCTAGTGCAATGACAATATTGGGGCTAGCCTGTCTCTGCAACTCTTTCACCCAGTTCTTGGCTCGTACAAATGTGTCCTGGAAGAAAACAGGAGGCAGAGGTCAGGAGGGGCAGCCTCTTCCCCATCCAGACTGAAGATATGATTAGAGCAAGTCTTCCTGTAAGGAGAGTTCTGCCTCTACAGCACTTTGCAGCAGGATCCCCTCCCAGCTGAGGGCAGAGCCCAGCAGGAACCCAGCACCCACAGGGGCTCGGAGCCCAGACACGCTCCTGGGGAGCCCACCTGGGGTGGGCACCATCTGCAGGCACAGACCCCCCTCCTCCCAGCAAGGGACTCACTGTGTTGGTGATGTCGTAGACCACGATGGCAGCCTGTGCCCCCCGGTAGTACATGGGGGCCAGGCTGTGGTACCGCTCCTGCCCCGCCGTGTCCCAGATCTCAAACTTCACCGTCGTGTCGTCCAGGCAGACTGTCTGTGTGAGGAAGGCAGCTGGAAGAGAAGGTGGGTGTCTACCTCACCTCCAGGATTGGCTCCTGAGAGCACCAGGACCAGAGCACTGGGGGCAGCCCCAGCAACACCACACTGCCCCAGTTTACTTTCGTGTTCCGGGCAGCACAGTGCCACGTGTTGCAGCTCGGGGCAGGCAGCTTTGGACACAGGCTGAAGCAGAGCACTCAGCTGGCCCCTTGGCTATGCTGCCAGACACAGGTACTCCCCACAGGGGTGACTACAGAGACCAACCAGCCCTTTCTCAGCCCACCCCTCCTGCCCAGACCAGCCTTGGGTGGCACTGTGCTAATGATGTCAAGCCACAGAACCACTGGAGCTGAAAGCTGTGGAAGTCGTTAATAGTATCAGGCTACAAACAGCCCCAAAATCCCAGGTCGTGGTCTGAAGAGATAATTAAGGGGTATAAATGAAGCTGAAGGCCTCGGTTCTAATTAGAAGCAGGAATTCAAGCACTGGAAGTGAAGATGCCTCAGAGGCAGAGCTCACAGCTGTTGCCATGGCACTGGTCTGTGCTGCACTGAGCTGCACACCAACCAATGGCAAACCCAGAGTTAAAGCACTGGCTGCTGGGCTTTTCACAGCCAAAACCCCTGATCAGAGGCAGCTGGCATCCCTTCTGGTACCCCTGGACTGCACTGGTGAGCCCAGCATCCTCTGGCCATGGGTGTCTGGAGACATCATGGAATCCCAGCAATGTGGGGGTTGAAAGAGACCTCTGGAGCTCATCCAGCCCGACCCCTGCTGAGAGCAGGGGCATCTGCACCTAGAGCAGGGTGCTCAGAGCCTCTGTGCTGAGGGCTCCAGAGCTGGACACAGGGCTCCAGGGGAGCTCTGCCCAGAGCAGAGCAGAGCAGCAGGATCCCCTCTCTCCATCTCTGCCCACACTGCTCCTGCTGCAGCCCAGGCTGGACTGGCTGCTGGGCTCAGCTCACCCTGGCTGCTCATGGCAGCTGCTCCTCTCTCAGCACCCCCAGTCCTTCTCCACAGGGCTGCTGTCCCCTCATCCCCAGCCTGGATGGTCAGTGGGGACGGTTCCAGGGGCAGGACCCTGCACTGGCTCTGACTGAACCTCAGGAGGTTCCCCTGGGCCCCCCTCTTGCAGCCTGTCCAGGTCCCTCTGGATGGATCCCATCCCTCTGGCGTCTCCACAGCCCCACTCATCGCTCACCTCCGATGGTGCTCTCCTGGTACTCGTGGAACTGCCCCTTGACGAAGCGCAGGACCAGGCTGGACTTGCCCACGGCCGACTCTCCCAGCAGCACCAGTTTGAACTGGCAGATTTTGTTGCCAGCGGCCGGCCCGTTCGGTCGGGCGGCTCCACCTCGACCTGCCATCGTGGCCCGAGTGCCGAGAGCTGAGGACGCCGCAGGCTCCGCGCTGGGATCCACCTGGAGGGCAGGTTGCAACTGCAAGAGGAGGCTGGAGTTGGTGCCAGGCTCTGGAACCGGCTGTGCCAGCTCCAGAGGGTGGGTTAGAGCTGCAGCCACAGGGGTGGGCTGCAGCTCAGAAGCAAAACCAACTGGCTGATGTCCATCCTGACCCACACGAGGAGCCCCAGGGGCTCCCCAGCCACCAGCTCAGGATCTGTGCTCCCCAGGCAGTTACAGATCCAGGCAATTCCTGCACCCACAACTCCCCCATCACTGAGAAATGGCAGCGCTGCTTTGCCTTCAGCTCATCACTTCTTCAGAGACTCTGCAAAAACTCCCCTGAAAGCCAATTTCTCCTTGTTCCGAGTGTGCCCAGAGAAACTCTGATGTGCTCTCAGCACACCCAGCATCTAACAGCAAACACCAGGGTCCCCTGAAGGAGAAGTGCAAAGCAAGTTGAGGGGGTCTGAACTGGAACGGGGTGTCCTGTGCACATGGCTCAGTCAGTGAGGAAACTGCAGTTTAGTTTCAAGGGGGGGTCCTTGCAAAGCCTTGTCAGACTGTCAGGACCTGCACCCTCCCCAGGGGGGACAAGCACTGGTTGGAAAGGTGACAGAGCCTGGCAGGGAGGAGTGAGCAGGTTGCTTTGTGGACAGCGAGGAAGCAGCTCAGTCACCACCACATTTTAGAGGCACCTCAGCAGCTCCACCTCCACCAGCCTGGCCAAGCCTCCACCTTTTGGAGTTTCTCCTCTAAGCAGGGCTCCCAGGGGAAGGCTTTTGCTTGTTTAACCTTGCACTGCAGCTCCGGGGCAGCCCAGAGAGCTGGCTGGGGCTCTGCACATTCAGCGCCACGTGAATCGCGTCTCCGCCGAGCTGTGACCTCCTGAAATAGGAGAGGGGTGATTCCCAGAGCAAAACAAGGAAATGAGCCTGTTGACATCCTCCAGTCTTAGCCTGACCTATATCTCACAGATCCCAGTTCATCTTGCCATCTGGTTGTGCCACAGCAAACAAACACCAACAGAATGAAGAGCATCTGTAGGTGCAGCTCAGGGCAGAGCAGCTGCAGCCTCTGACCCCCTGCTAAAGGTGAGGGCTGGCTGCAGGGTCACCTGGCTTCGTGTCCACCTGGGAAGATGACAGATCCTGAGGGCGTCTGGGTGGCAGTGGCACAGTTCCCATCACACTAACTGGTGACCAAGGGCCCTCAGGCTAAGAACATGCACGAGACCAGTATTAATTTCCCCCCCTAGCTCCTCATAACCAGGGAAACTCAGCAGCTTGTGATGCCACAAGACTCCTAAACAGGTAGGTGCTGGTTTGTTGGCCAGCCCTGGTGGCCTCTGCTCACTGCAGCACCTGCAGGAGCTCTGCACCCCACAGGCAGAAGCACCAGAGTTTAACTCTTGGAGAGGAGGGATGAGTTTCAGTGCCTGAGGCTGCTCAGCTCTGTCTCTTCTGCAGCTCCTGCTGCTCCAGCACCTCAGCTGCTCACCAGGATTTGGGGCAGGGCCTTGAACCCCTCTGTGAGCATGGAACTCCAGGATCTGGGTGCCCTAGATAAGGAGCTGCTGTGTTCTGCCTGCTCCTGGGTAGGCTGGATCTCCAGAGCTGCTGGGATGCTCCAGAGCAGCACAAGAGCCCCTTCCCAACAACCAGCCCAGCTGTTAACTTAACCCACAGGCAGTTAACTTGGATCCCCACCTTAACCCCTGCAGGATTGCTTCACACAGCTCCCTGATGCAGGGAAGCTGTTAGTTTAAGGTGTCAGAAGTCACAAAATCTGGTATTTTGGCCTCCTGTTCGCCCAGCAGCAAGGGCCACTCAGAGCCAGCAGCAGTTAGAAACCCAACCCTGAAGACTCTGGTTACCCAAGCAGACAGCTTCTGCTCTCAGCTATGCAAGGAGCCATTTCACTGGGGATTTGCTGGCTTAGAATCAAAATACTCAAGACAAAAGCCCCAGTGAAGCATTTATCTTGTTAAGTAGCTGACAGCGTTACATGAATTTCTTGGCAAAGCAGCTCCTGGACTCAGAGTGGTTTTGCTTCACCTAACCCTGAGCAGGCAGCAAGCCACCACTAGCAGGAAGCTTCTGCTACCCAGAACTGGGAGACAGCTTCAAGACCCTGAATCCCAAGTGATTTCCACAAGCAGGAGCAGCAGCACGTGTGGGACCAGCTAGAACCAGGGACCCAGCTGAGCACAGCCTGGAGCATCAGCTGGATTGTCCATCAGGAGTGTGAGTGTCAACACCCAACTTCCCAGGCCGGCCTGCAGAGCTCCATGTGCAGAGAAGGAGCAGCAGAGCCAGCTCCTGCCTGGGGTGATCCCAGGAACAGGCTGCAAACAGCCTCAGGCCCTCAGCACCATCAGACCTGGTCAGTGTTAACACCTCATCCACCTGCAGACAGCCCTGCCCTCCACCAGCACCTCACTCAGGGAGGGTACAGACTGGAGCACCAGTGACAGCCTGGAACTGGGGAAGAGCCCTGGCAGTGGTCAGGAGCTGGGCTACAGCACCACAGAGCAGATCAGGAGCATTCCTAGGGCTGTTACCACAATTAGTCACAGCTTCTCTGGAGGGCATCGTGCCCCAGCCTCCCAGAGGCCTTGGGCACACATTAATTTAGAGATGAATGGGGTTTCTCTTGGCAGAAAGGGAAATTACTGTTTTCTGTAGCTGAAGCCCTGAACAAGCACAGCCAAATCTGCACCCCCAGCTCCTTCCCATGCTTTTAACCCAGGGCTCTGTTTCCCAACATCTGCAGGGCCACAGCCTCCAAAGCAGCCCCAGCAGCAGCGGGTTGTTTTTCAACAACAACTCTATCACCAGCAGCTCCAAGGCCACCACCCAGACCAGGGGCAGCTGAGCTGGGACAGCACAAGGGCCAGCCAAGGGGCCTCTCCTCACTCCTGAGCACGGGGACATGGATCCATCTTCCTCCAGATCCCTAAAGCTCCATCAGCAAAGCTTTAGGGCAAGAAAAAAACAAGAAACCGTGATGGTCAAGCTGCTTCTCAGGGCCTCACACAGGAGTTGGAGTCAGAACCCTGCTGCTCAGAGAGCCTCTGCCCATCTGGGGACAGTCTCATCTGGAAGCAGGCACATTAGCTCCATCACATCAGCTCTGTTTGGGGCCCTGTCCTTTACCCAAGGTTGAGTCATGACACTGATGCCACCTCAGCTCCCGACCCCTGCAAGCTGACTGGGCACCAGCACCAGGAGAGGCCGAGCTGACTGGGCACCAGCACCAGGAGAGGCCGAGCTGACTGGGCACCAGCAGCAGCACAAGGAGGCCTAACAGAGAGGGTTGAGTTCATCAGAAGTGTGACTAATTGCCCTTAAAGCTGCAGCTGGTGTCCTGTTAGCTCAGCAGAGGCAGCAAGGCCAGGCTGAGGGGCTGTCTCAGCAGAGCAGGGCTGGAGAGGCAGCATCTGAGAGCAGCCTGTGCCAGCCCCGGGCTGAACAGCAGCACCCAGCTCAGCCTGCAGGTGAGGCTCCCCGAGCTGCTCTCAACACTCTCAGAAGACAGTTTCATTTTCACAAGTCCAGCAACAGTGCAAATCACACCTGCTCTGAGCAGGAGGGGAAGGACATCAGCAGTGCGAGGCAGAGCTGCCGTCTTCACCACAAAAGAATCCCTGACCTTCAGAATATCTTTACCAGACAGCACAAAGATCTCTTCCCTCCAGAAGCTCCTTGTTTGGAGCTCTACCAAACAAAAGCAAACATGAAAATCAGTGTTTTCTTATCTGTTTATGTAGAATGAGTCCAGCAGCTGGTTCCCGTGCTCCAGGGGAGGAAAGCTCCCTCTCAGGATTCAGAGGAGGCCCTGCTCTCCCCTCTCCCCTCCACCTGGCCAGCAGTTTGGAGTGTTTTCAGAGTGCTCCCAACATCTTCACAGAGCTTGCACAAGAGGACTTCAAACTCCATACCCCAAGGGAAGAAAGCAGCTGACTCTGCCATTTCTACCCTGCCCTCTTCCAAGTATGCTGACCAAAATACCCCGGGCTACACCCACTTCATCAGAAGCCTTCCCATTTCATTTCCTCTGTCTGAGAGCACTTGGCATCTTCTCCCTTCCCTCTCCAGGGAGATGCCATGGTCCCCTTCCCACTAAACATGGGGCAGTTTGAGCAGAGAGGGTCAGCAGCTGATGAGTAGCAGGGAGCTGATCCTCCTGGGACACAGCAGAGATCTGCTGCAGGGGTTAATCCCACCTGGGACAGCACCTTGCTTGGCAGTTCTGTTTCAGTCACTGCCCCAATCCAGTGCTGGCTTCATAGAAAAGGGATTTGGACCCAACTCTGCTCACACTGAACAAGGCAAACATTGGATTTCACTCCCCTCCCATCCCACCAGCCTCCCCCTCGCTGCTCCCGAGGGACTGAAGCCCCTCCTCAGGAGCCCTGCTCTGTCTCAGCACCTGCTCCAGCAGCCTCCAGTGCCCTGCACCATCTTAGAGCAAACACCATCTAAAATCACCTGTAGTGTCCTGGAGAAAGCTGGCCTCCAGAGGGGGGTGTTTGCTGTGGAAGTAGCTGACTCGGGGAGGGGAGGGGGTCAGCCTGCTGGGGCTCACAGGGACAAGATCCCAGCACCGAGGCCAAGAGTCTGGAAGCAGAGCTCTCCTGGGCCTCTCAGCTCCACAGACACCAGTGTCACCTGCTCTGCTCACTCCCACACACAGGGCTCTGGATTCCTCACCCCTCTGTCACCTCTCTGACACTTTATTATCAGCTGAAAAACACACAGAAGACCTTTGGAGCCAAGGCAGCAGTGCACACTGTGGGGTATTCCAAGGCAGCTCACCCAGACAGAGCAGCAGGGCGAGTCAACGCATCAAAAATATCCCTTTTTTTTGCCTCAACCAAGCTCGAGAGCCAGAGCCCTGCCTTCAGGCTGGGGCACCCACCTTGGCACAAAGCAGAAGGGATGCCACACTCCAGGCAGGGCAGCTCAAATGCATTGACCCACCACAGCACAAGCTAAGAATAGTAGATGCAAGTCGTTCCACATCAGACTTTAAATAGGAGCAGAGCAGATTCCCTTCCCACGGCTTTCCTTACACGCCTGGAAGCCTCAAGGTCAGGCCCAAGAGCCACGAGCTAAAGGTCAGCTGGGAGCAGGTCAGGCTCTGGTCTCCCTGGCAGAGCAGCCTGCCCTGGGAGCCCCAGCTGGCAGAGAGCAGCTGCCATGGCCACGGCTCCTCACAGCCTCAGGAGTGTCAGCAGCACCCTGAGGGGGGCTCAAGCAGCTTCCCCAGGGATTAGCACCACAAACCTGTTGCTCACACTCACACCAGCATCATGAGCCTGCCCCAGACCTGCTGCTCTCAGCTTACACACCCTGGCCTCTCCTCTGTGCTGGGGACCCCAGGACAGCTGAGCATACCTGGGACCCCTTCCAGACCAGCTCCAGAGGTGTCCTGCAGGCTCTGCCTCACATGCCCACAGCACCACACGTCTGGCTTCAGAAACACCCCTCGGGCTGCACAGGGGCCGCGTTTGGCACCAGGGCAGCCTCCAACCCACCAGAACCTGCTCTTAGCAGGTAAAGTCTGAGCCTTCATCAGGCCCTTTCTGACTCGGGAACCTGGCCAGGTGCTTGGAACCGGGGACCTTCCACTCCCCCCTCAGCAGCTGATAGAGAGAAACCCCCCACGGGGGCACAGAAACCCCCCACAGTGGCTCTGCCCTGATGGGGGCCGCACCTTCTCCAGGCTCCACGCAGCTTCCAGGCAGCGGCTGCTCCAAGAAAAACACGGGAGCCGGGGAACAGCAGCCGGGCAGCGCCAGGGACGAGCAGCCGGCACCAGGGAAGGGCCCGAGGGAGCGTCAGACCCGCGGATCGCCCCGAGCCCGCGGCCGCCACCCCCGCGGGGCTGCTCCCCCCGCTCCTTTGCCCAGGGACGGCTCCCGGCGAGGCCAAGGCGACTCTCCGCGAAGCCGGAGCCACGGCCGGTACTCTCCCGGTAGAACCGGCCCGCCCGTGAGGTGGTTTATTTCGGGCACCGCGGAGGTCGCAGCCCCGCCGCTCGCTCCAGACCCCGGCGGCCTCGCCCCGCCCGGCAGAGCGACTCCTCCCGCCGAACTCCCGCTCCACTCCCACCGTGGGGCCCTCGGAGCGACGCCGTACGACCGCCTCCCACCTCCAACCGGCCGGACTCCCGGGGAGCCGCGGACCGGGAGAACCGGACCCCCATGGCAAGCACCACCCGGGAGAGGGCTCAGCACCGAGCCGGGCTCCGCCATCCCGGAGCCTCCGCGGGACGAGTGGCCCCACCCACACTCACCGCCCGGAGCGCCGCTCCCGCCGCCGCCGCCGGTGAGTCTCGCAGGCCCCGGCCCTCACTTCCGCCTTTACCCGTTCCTCTTCCGGCCCCTCCCACCTCTTCCTCTTCCAGCCCGTCGGCCATAGGTTACTCCACCTGCCAATCATCCTCGCCCCACCCCGCCCCAGCCCCGCCCTCTCGACGGCGCACCCGCCTCACGTGAGCTGGGCGTCGTGACGTCAGAGCGTGCGTGGCGCGGGGCACTATGGGAGTTGTAGTCCGGGGTGACGCGGGAAAGGGACTCCCGGTGCTGCCGGTGCCCGGGGAGCGGCGGCCCCGAGCAGGGGCGTGGGGACCCGCGGGCAGAGACTCACCGGAGCCGGGGCTGGAAAAATAGAGTTTTTATTTCCCGTTGGGATGAGGCTGGGGGGGGAACGACATCACCTACAGCCACCGGGACAGCCGTGATCCCCCCGGGGCACCCCAAGAGACATCCCCCCCTGGAGACCCCACCTGAAACACACCCTGCTCGGTACCTCCCCCCGGAGACATCCCCACCCCCCCGAAATCTCCACGGAGCCTCCGAATCGGCCGGCCCCGCGGGTCCCCGGCGGGCAGCACTGCCCAGCCCCGCCCCACGGCCCCGGGCATGAGGTGGGGGGTCCCGGGGGGTGCTGCCGGGCCCGACCTGGTTGTAAAAAAGCCCCCGTGGGCGAGAAGTATAAAATCGTATCAAAATCCCTGCTGGTGTCGGGCCGGGGCCAGCGCTGCACCCTGGGGGGCTCCCGCCGGAGTGGGGAGGTGGGTGCGAGGGTCCCCCCGCCGCTGCCCCGCTCCAGCCGCTGCCTCCGGGGGTCTCGGGCTGGAGCTGAGTCGGACCCGGTGACCGGGGCGAGGCCGGAGCTGGCGTGTCCTGTGCAGCGAGGTGGGCAGAGGGTACCTCAGGGCGAGTGTCCCTCGAGGATGAGGGTCTCTTGAGGGTGCGGGTGCCCCCGGGTAAGGGTCCCCGCCACCACCCCGGTGCCCGCGGGGTCAGTGGGAGCTGGTGGAGCTGGAGCGGGGCTGTAGGTGGAAGCGGGGCCGCCCGCTGGCCGAGCAGCCGGGGAAGGAGTGGGCAGAACGGGGCGGCAGCGAGAGGGGCTGCGAGTCCGTGGCCTGGCGGGGGTCAGTGCTGGGGGTGACTCCCCTCAGCGGGCACGGCCCCTCCGTGCCCACCCAGGGGTGCATGGCGGGGCTGGTGGCAGCGTGGGCCGAGTGGCTGCGGACCGGGCAGCGTTTGACCCGGGGGCTGGCGCAGGGGGAGCTGTGGGAGCTGGGGGGCACGGGTGGGGGCGAAGGGGACACCAGGGCAGAGGCTGGCGATGGCCAGGGGGGCATCGAGACGGCCGCGGGCAGGCGGTGGTGGCAAGCGGGGGTCTGCGGTGCGCCCAGACGGCCTTGGAGCAGCTCCATCATGCGCTGCAGCTCCCGGCTGAGATGCGAAACCTCCTGGTTGAGGTGGTTGATCTGGAAGGCGAGGAGGGAAGGGGGTGAGCACCGGCGGGTGCCCCCGGCCGAGCGTCCCGGGGACTTTCGGGGACGGCCACGGGCTCCCACCGCACCTCCTGGTTGAGCCTCCTGATGTTCTGCTTTATCTCCTCTGCTTCCATCACCAGGGCTGGGCCGCCTGCATCGGTCCCTGCCGGGGAAGACGCGGCGGGTGACAGAGAGCTCCCCGAGCCTCTCATCCCATGGGCAGTGCCCCCGGCGGTGCCCGGCAGCTGCCCGGCGGTACCTGTGCTGCGGGAGTCCCTCGCCGCGCTCTGCAGCGGCGCGTCCACGTTGAAGCAGAAAGTTTGTGGCTCTGACGTCTCCCCGTTGTCTTCGATGCCATCCACAACTCTAGGGCAGGGAGGGGGTGAGGGCCGCCCCTCGGCACTCCCTCGCCCCTCTGCCACCGTTCCCAGTGGCGTTCCCAGCGGGCACCCCGGTCGGCACAAACCCGCAGCAGCCCAGACGAGCCGCCGGCCTTACCTGGGGCTGAGGTCCGGGGGGCCGCAGGAGTGCAGGGAGGGGATGAGGAGCTTGGCCGGTCTCCTGCCCGTGCCAGCGTCCCGCTCCGGGAGCCGGGCATCCCTGCGGCAGCGCGGAGAGGGGCTGCGGCCCCGGCTGCAGCGGGCCGGGGAGCGGCAGTTGCGGCGCAGGGCAGAGATCTGGCACAGATCATCGCCCAGGAGGCTGCTCAGGGAGCCCCGGCGAGCCGGGCTGCTCAGCTGGGGCAGCAGCAGCCTGCGCCGGGTGATGGCGGGAGGGGATTGCTGGAACACCTCGTCGGGTTCCTCCTCATCCTCCACGATGGACGGAAGGGGCTTCTCCGGGGCGGCACCGCTCTCCGCGCGAGGCTGCGGGAGTGCGCGGGAGATCTGGGTTGGAGCCCCGTAGGTGCCAAGGCCGGGCACGGACTCTGCTGACCCGTCCTTCCCCTCCCCTGCCCCCGGTGCAGCACAAACCTGCGGTGTCTGCGACATTCGTGGGGACCGAGAGTAGCGACAGAGCCCCTGCGGGGAGAGCAGACGGCACCGGCTCAGAGCACACGGGGCTTCCGCGGGGACCGGCTGCAGGTACGGACCCGATCCCCGCCTCTGCAGCGTCTGGGGGCGGTGGGTGCTGGGGGGATGCTCTAGATGAGCCCCCGGCCGCGGAGCCAGCAGCAGAGCCGGGGGAGGACAAGCGCTACAGAGCTATTTCTGCATCAGAACATCCCCCCGGCTGCTGGAGTCAGCAGTGTGACTAAACCCGACAGCCCCCAGCGCTGCCTCCTGCGCCCCCCCCCGACTGCCCGTGCGCCGACCCCCCCTCCCCTCGGCCCCTATTTCCAAGCCTTCCATCTGCCTCAGCCTCTGGCACTGCAAATGCCCCTGCTTCCAATTCCCCTGGTAGCACAGAGCGGAGAGCCACGACGGGACGTACCTGCATGGCTGGGGTGGCACAACCGCAGCCCCTGCCCCAGCCTCAGAGCCTGGGGACCGTGAGCAGGGAGCAAAGTCCCCTTCCATGGCCGTGTGGAGCTCCAGCCCTGCTCTGGTCTCCGGGGCTGCAAAGGTGGGAAGGGGCCTGCGAGGGAGGACACGCACCCACCTCCATCTCGCTGCCCTCCCGCAGGTTGAAGGTCAGGTCCTGGTGGATGTCGGCCGTGAATTTGCTGGCGTACTCGGGGTAGAGCTGCAGCACCTCGCAGAGCCCCCGCAGCCCGATGTACTGCAGGTCACAGTAGGTCAAAGCCTTCACGTCCGCGTTGGTCTTGATCACCTGGTCCGTGCTGCACAGGTCGGCTCCGATCAAATCCCCTTTGCCTGCAAGAACCAGGGTGGGCTAGTAATGAGAGTCCCCAGACCCTCACCCAGCTGGGCAGCAGAAAGGGCTGGGGGAGACCCCACACCACCTGCCCTCACCTAGGATGGCCAGGACCACGTTGTCCTTCAGCACCTCGAGGGAGCCGGAGCAGACGAAGTAGTTGGCCTGCAGGGCATCGCCCTGGCGCAGCAGGTACTCGCCCGGGGCGCAGAAGGAGGTCTTGATGTGGAGCGAGAGGGAGCGGAGGCAGCCCCGGCTGGCTGTCTCGAAGACGGGCAGCTGCAGGATGTCCTTGTTGAGGTGCATGGCCACGTCCGCGCGCAGCTCGTCCGGGAAGTCGTGCAGCAGCTGGAGAGAGCAGGGCCGGGCTGCTGGGTGAGGGTGGCAGGGAGCAGCCTTCCCTGCAGCCTGACAGCCCCGGGGGACAGATCCCCCTCCGGAGAGGGAAGCATCTGGCCTCTCAGCTGCCCTGGCTGCCTTGGCAGAGCCCGGTGGTACAGGATGGCAAATGGACAGGTCTGGACATGATGTGCTGCCTCTGCTCCACATGCCTGTCCTGCTCACTGTGCTGGCAGGGATTTGCCCCAGACATAGATACAGGCACATCTGCACACACACTCTTGCACACAAGTATGTACACACACACTGACACAGAGCTAGCCCAGCCCCATCACCCCCACAGCGGGTGCTGGACAGGGGGCCAGAGTGGGTTTTGCCCAGTGCTGCCAACACCTCCTTACCTCGTTGACGTCGATGCCGTTGTTCACTGACCAGGTGGTCTGGAAATACTCCAGCATCCTCTGCTTGAGCTGCTGGGGCAGGCGATGGACACGGATGAAGTCCTTGAGGTCCTTCATGCGGGTGTGGTAGAGGGAGCGGCGGGAGTACATGCGCTGGATGATGGCCGTGACGTTGCCGAAGACGACGGCGTGCATCAGAGCTGGGGGGTGGAGGGCAGAGTCAGGCCCGACGAGGTGGGTGCCACAGAATACAGAGCCCCTGCCACCAACGTGGGGCTGAGGGGCACAGCACCCAGGGGTCTTCTCCCCCGCCCCAGGGCTGTCCCCCACGGGCACACATTCTGCACAGTCCCCACAGCGCCCTGCCCTGCCCCACTCCTCGCCTCACCCCCGATGAGCATGGTGCAGATGGAGAAGATCTTCTCGGTGTCGGTGTTGGCGCAGACGTTGCCAAAGCCCACGCTGGTTAGGCTGCTGAGGGTGAAGTAGAGGGAGGCGATGTAGGCGCTGCGGATAGAGGGGCCCCCCACGGAGTTGTTGATGTAGGGAGCCTCCAGCCTCTTGCCCAGCTCGTGCAGCCAGCCTGCCAAGCACAGCCAGGGGTTAGCACCCGCCGAGGGCCCTGGTGCCCAGCACGGCTCCCGGCCCTGCCCTGGCCTTGCTTTGCCATCAGCAGCCAGCCAGAAGCTCTGTAGCCCTCAGCACTGCCCTCACCATGGGTCTGCCCTCTGCCCGCTCCCCCTGCCAGTGGCTCAGGGGGGTTCAGCTCCCCGAGCGTGGCCCTGCTCACCGATGTCCCAGGTGTGGGGGTCGTTGCTCTCCAGTTCCTGGCGGCCGATGACGTACCAGATGCAGGCCATCCAGTGGGCCAGCAGGGCAAACATGGACATGAGCAGGGTGAGCACCATGGCACTGTACTGGGAGTACCGGTCCAGCTTCTGCAGCAGCCGCAGCAGGCGCAGCAGCCTCACCGTCTTCAGCAGGTGAACCAGCGAGGTCTGGGGAGCAGAACAGGAGGGTGAACCCAGCGGAGCTGCAAGCAGGGCATGAAAGGGACCCACCCCACTGCCACCCCCCCCAGGCAGGAGACCTTTAACCATGGCTGCCAGGAGGGACATGGGCTATGTGCCCAGCTGGGAAGAGATCATCCCCCCACAGCCTGCCACCACCATGCCCAGCACCTGGCACATAGCTGGGGTTACAGCTTGGCAGGGTACCGAATCACCCAGGGAGATTTGGGGTGCTGGAGCAGGGCAGGAGGGTGACTGTTGGGAGGGGGACCAGGCAGAAGTGGCTTTGCTATCAGAGGCTGCAGAGGGTGAAGCCGCACTGGCAGAAAGCTGGTTTGGTCTATCTCTGACAAGAAGTCTCAGGAGGATGCTGTGCCCTGCCCTCAGAGGTCTGGGGCAGAGTGAGCCAGAGATGGACTGTACTGCCTCCAGTCACTGTAATTACAGCCTCTGCACTCACCACCCTCCTCCCAGTTAGCAGGGATGGGACTGGTGCCAACTGTGCACTCGTGTAGCTCATCACACCCACCAAAGGGTCTCTCCAGAGCCTGGTGATGCTCAGGCAGGGGCCTGCCCTTATCACAAACATGAGCTTTGTGTGCCCACACATGCAGTCACCCCATGCTGGAGCAGCCAACATGCAAGTGCCCCTCACTACCGCGTGTGCACAAGGTGTTTGCACATGGACGTGGAGTTGCTCAGAGCTGCTCTGTACCCTGGGCAGAGCTCAAGGGTGCTAGGTGCAGGGCGGGTGCCTGCCTGCAGATCCTGGAGCAGTGCCTTGGCAGTTACTGTCGTTTGTGGCAGCTTCCAGTTAAATTAAGATGTGTGGGAGGCTTCCTGCTGTAGCTGCCATCGTGGCTTCCCCTCGCTGCCCACACCCTCCGCTCCCAACAGGCACACGAGGAGCGGATCCCAGAGAAAGGGGCCCTCGGTTCCCCTCACCCCCGGGGCCAGTGGCACTCACCACGGTCACGTTGAAGACATAGAGCAGATCGAAGGGCAGAGCGGCAATGAGATCCACGAAGAACCAGGTGGCCACGTAGTGGATGCAGATGGAGCGGGGCTCGTACACCACCTGGCCCGACTGGCTCACGTAGGTCGTCCGGAAATTCAGGATGATGTCTGCTCCGGGAGAGCAGGACCGACCCTCACCGCCCCTGCCGTGGCCCAGGCAGCTGGGCGAGGCTCCACCACCAACCTGCGTCCCTCTCCTGGGGTGCTTGGCACCAGCAGCAGGGGCAAAGTGATGCCATCTCCCCTCTCCCCGGGTCTGCACCCCTTCCCCACCCACCGCATCTCCCATCCCTGAGTGCTCAGCCCCAGGCACAGACCTACCAATGATGAAGAGCATCTCCACGGCGATGTCGCTGACGATGGTGCTGCGGGCGGCCGAGAGGCTCTCCTCGGTGCCCGTGAAGCAGACGTTGTAGGGCACAGTGACGGCCACATAAAAGGTGGCCAGGAGGATGAGCCAGTCCCAGAGGGCTTTGAAGATGCTGTAGTGGAGCAGGATGAAGCGGGACTTCTGCACCGAGGCCACTTTGTACTCGGGGATGGATGGCTTGTTCTCGAACACGTTCTGGGGGACCAAGCAGCAGGATGGCATATGGATGGTGCAGGGACCATCCCTGCCCCCACCAGGTGCTGCCAACCTGGCTGACACCCCCAGATGCCAGGGTGATGGGCACATTTTCCATCAGAGTGCATGGGCTGGGTAGAGGTCACCCTCAGGGACAGGCACAGAATGCCTGATTACGGCACACAAATTAACTCTATGCTAATGTTATTAACAGTAATCCACTGGCACTGCCAGCTGCTGCCCACAGCCAGATCAGGTACCAATTTGTATGCTGGGGTGGAGCCACCCCCACGCTCTGCAGTGCTGGGGGGACAGTGAGAGCCCAGTCTGGATGAGGGGAGAGCTGCCTGATCCCAGCCAAGCCCCCAACAGTCAAGACTGGCACACTGAAGCCCTTTCCCTGCTTGCCAGCTCTGGGCTCCCAGGCAGTGACAGACCCCACGCTGGCCCCACGTCTACAGACATTACCCGTCACCGTGGCCATGCCCGGCACTGGCGTCCACCGAAGGGGTTGGCACAGAGACAATGCCAATCCCTGCTGCTGGCACACCCGCTGTGCTGCAGCCTGGTAACAGTGTTCCCCGTTGGCTGTGCTGCCAACGAGCTGCTGGGCTTTCCTGACAGCCAACGTGTGAGGAGCGACACAGCCCTGTGAGAGCTGCCAGGAGATCTGTTCTCCCCATGGCAAGCTCTGGGCACCTGCGGATCCCTCTCCTGCTGCCAACGAACCACATTTACAGCCCTCCCTGTGGTGCAGCTGTGGGCGATGGAGGGTTTTCTGTTGCCCAGGTAGGCCAGCAAGGTATGTGCATGGGAGCAGCATCCCAGTGAGACCAGGCTCTGCTGCGGGGCTGTTCCTGGGGGAAAGGCAGCACCACCAGCCTGCTGCATCCCCAGCCTGACTGGCACCAGGTGAAGCTGAGGGCTCCCCTGCGTCCTTACCCGGTTGATTTTCATCTCACTGTGGTCCCTCCGAGCAAACTGGCTGCTGAGCTTGTGCACCACTGTCCGGCTCTGCCTCTGCTCTGCCTGCAGGTGAGAGCTCCCGGGCTTCTTGCTCTTCTGCTTCTCTGCAGCAGGCAAGACATGCTGGGTTAGTTGGGAGCACTGTGCCACGGCTGGTGCCACAGAGCAGGGGCTGCTTTGGGGACCTGCCTTTGCATGGGTGTACAACAGTGGGCATGCCCCGGTAAGGAACTGGGAGCCCCTTTGCTACATGCCCACTGCACACACCACTCTCTGAATCCTGTCCCCATCCCACAGCCACAGCTCACCCTCCTTCTTGTCAGCCAGGTGGCTCCTGCCCCGGCTCTCTGTGATGTCCTTAAAGGAGAAGAGGAACAGCACTACCTCCCCTTTCTCATTCTTGATCGGCATGATGTCCAGCAGGCACCAGAAAGCAGCTCCTGCGTGGAGGAGAGGGGTGGTGAAGGCAGGACAGGCCCCCCAGCTGCTCAGCAGCTTCACCCCGGGGCCACAGGCGGGGCCCAGCCCCATGCATCACTCACCACCCTTCTTGTAGAAGCAGACCTCGGTCTGGTACTCCTGCCTGCCATCCAGCACCTTCTCGATGCGCTGCAGGACGGGCTCGCTGGTCTCAGCCCCGTAGAGGAAGCGGCAGCTGCAGTTCTTCTGCATGACCTCGGTGCGGGCGAAGCCGGTGAGGTCGCAGAAGCCGTCGGAGCAGTAGACGATGGGGAAGCCGCGGCGGACCTGTGCGTTGGCCAGGATGAAGTTGCTGTCTGAAAGGAGGCACAGCCACCCCTGAGGGCTCAGAGACACCCTGGAGGGCACAAAAGGGAGCCCAGCCCTCACGCTCCCCCACAGATTCTTCTGGGAAGCAGAGCCGGGTCTGCATCCAGCTGCTGGCTGCCCCCAGATGATCCCAGAGCTCGCTCATCCCTTGCCCTGCCTCTCCCAAGGTCCCGGCCCAGGCAGGATCCTGACCCCATCCACTGGAAGGGGAAGGGGCCGAGATCCAGCTCCCAGATCCCATCACCAGAGGCTCAATCCCGAGCAGGAGACCCACACCTCCCCCTCGCCATCTGCTGCTCCCACCGCCGGCAGAGGCTCAGGCAGCTTAGCGGGAGCCGTGGCAAACCCAGCCAGGTGCTGCCAGTCCAGAGGTGCTGGGCTGCGGTGCTGGGACCTCCAGCACCAGACATGGCACCGCAGTGGCACCCTCCCAGGGTGGGAGCAAAGCCAAGAGAGCCTGGGGTGAATCGAGGGCCCATGCTGAGCTGGCTCAAGCCAGAAGCAAAGGGGAAATGAAGCATCCTCACCCTGTCACAGCACCACAGAGCCTCCCCAGCATCACTCCGGTGGATAGGTGGCACCGGGCAGAGGAAAGGCCTTGCCAACCCCATGTCCTGCCCAACCACAGAGCAGCTGCTGGCACCCCGCAGACCCCCAGTCATGGACTGGGCAGGGGCTCTGGTCCTGGGACTGCATCAGCTCCTTGCTGCAGGCTTTGTGCCAGCAGGACAGATGGTCTCATGCTAAGAGGGTGCCAAGGAAGCTGGTGTGCTGCCAGCGTGGGCTGTGTTTGCACCCGGAGAGGGCAGACTGGGGTGTCCCCAACCCCAGCATGATCCCCAGCCTGTGGGACTCCAACCCAGCACCCTGTACCCACCCAGTCCAGGCACCAGGAGCATGCAGACATGGCCTGTGCCCACTCACAGAGAAGAGGGGAGGCTGTGGCAGATCACAGCACACATAGCCAAGGGCAGAGCCATGCCAGGGCAGTGTGGGCATGGCAAGGGCAGAGGAGGTTGCAGGAAGGAGGACACAGCAGCCACTGTCAGCCCTGGTGCGTTGGGGGTGCAGCGGGGCCACCACAGCAGAGCTCAGCCCAGGATTAGCTTGGGAAAGCAAAAATAGCTTGAAGCTGTGACTAAGGCCAGATTTTGGCTCTGGGGAGCCAGGATTATGGCGTTGTCCAGGATGTGTTATTAGAAAAGGGAAAAAAATAGGGCTTCTGTTTGGGAGCAGCTCAGCTGAGCCCATGGACATGGCACTGGGGGGCTCAGCCACCCCCTGCCATGGTGGCCAGATTGCCTGGACAGGCATCCTCAGGCCCAGCAGGCAGTGTCTGCCTGGCAGAGGCAGGGTTAATGCACACAGTGTATCACTGTGGCTAAAGCCCCTCTCCATGACAGATAAAGCCGATAAGAGACACAGCAAACCTGAAAACCCAGAGCTGTTTAAAAGTGCCTGTGAGCTGGTTGGTGCAGGGGAAGGCAGGATGCTGCCATGGTGCTGTGGGGCAAATCCCATCTCCTTGGGGCACATTCCCAGGGCTTTGGGTCAGGGTGTTGCAGGCAGCTGCCCTGGAGAGCCAGATCCAGCCCTGAGGAGCCTCTGCTCCTGCAAAAGGGACAGTTGTAGGGTCACCAGAGCAAGGCACAGGTGGCTTTGCCCTGGCACTGCTGGGCACAGGTCGGTCAGGGACTGGCTGCCTCGTAAAGCTGCACAGCCTCAGAGAAAACATCCCCAGTGAGTGCTCCTGCAGACAGACAGACTCTTGGGGAGCTCTGCACCACCCCAGGCTGGGAGCCAGCCCAGCATCGCAGCCAGCACAGGCCCCATGGGTACTCCTGGTGACCTGATGGTGCCATGGGAGGTGGCTCCAGGCTCTCAGTGACATTTTCATGCCAATCCCTCACAGCAAGGTGCAAGACATTCAGCCCCACAGGCAGCTGGGTGGAGGAGGTTGGGGTCAGCCCTGAACACAGCCTGTCCACGGGTAGCTGCACCGTCCCAGCGATGCTGGGAGCTGGCACGTGGCAGCCGGGCATGATCCCCTTCCAGACGTGCCAGGGCTTTAATCCACCCTGGCCACAGCACATGGACACGGAGGGAAGCCCAGCTCCCGGGGACGCACCGGCAGCACCTCCATCCGTGGGAAGTGGCCCCACAACAGACGGTGCTGAGACAGCCCAGGCCCTGCTCCCTGATCCTGCCAAAACACATCACAACTGGTACCAGGGATGTCACCCAAGCAGATGCTTTGCCAACCAGTGTCTCGGGGCGGGATGGCCCGTGCAGCACCGGGGCTCCCCGGCTGTGTGCCCCGGAGATGATGGGCACAGGCTGCACCCCACGGCTCCGCGGCTCCTCGGGACAGACCCGCCCACACAGCGGGGTCAGGCAGAACTCACACGTGTCCCCCCACCCCCTGACCGGCCACAGGTCGGTTACGGAACGGGGCAAAGCCGGGCTCATGGGGACTCCCGGGGCAACCGGGGCCGGGAGCGCTCCCCGGGACCCCCCATTCACCCCGGGGTTCTCCCGGTCCCTCCCGCCGCTCCCGGGCTCTGTCCCTGGTGCTGAGCGCGGCCACGAGGCACCGACGATCCCCGGCAGCGGGGAACGGGGAGAGCACGGCGGGGGTTGCCCGGGAGACGGGGGATCCTTGCAGCACCGACCCCAGCCGCGGACACGGGAGGTCCGGTTCGGAAGCACCGAGCTCGTCCGCGGACACGGGGGTCCCTGGGACAGCGCAGAGATGGTCGCCGAGCCCCGTTCCCCTCCCCTCTGCCGCTCCCGGGAGGCAGCGCCTTCCCCCCGCCGTGCCCACTGCGGACCCGCCCCGCTCCCCGCTCGCTCCCTGCTCCCCGCCGCCCCGGTCCTACGTGTGCCATCGAAGCGGGTGGCGATGGTGTCCAGGAACGTGTTCTGCGGCGCCAGCAGCCCCTTCATCACCGGCATGATCCCGCCGAGCCGCCCGCCGCGGGGTGCGGTTGCGGGGCTGGGCTCCGCAGCTGCTCAGGGCCCCTCCGCAGGTGCGGCCCCGGAGCCGCGGGCTGATCCCGGCTCGGCTCGGCCCGACCCGGCCCGCCCGGGGCTCCCGCCCCGCCCCCGCCCCGCCCCGCCCCGGGTCCTGCGCGCCGCCGGCACCGGGAGGGGCCTCGGCACCGGCGGCCACCGGCACCCGCCCCGGGGGCAAGTCGCTCTGCCCTGGGGAGCGCCGGGTTGATGGCACCGGGACCTGCTCGGTCCCAAGACCCGCTGTACCGGCAACTGCTCCGTATCAGCCCGGGAGGCACGTGGAGGGACCGGGAGGCACCGGCGGTGCCAGTCCGCGGAGGTTGCGGGTGTGGCAGGACCCGGCGTGCCCGAGGGCATCGGCCGTGGGACACCAGCCCCGGCGGTCGGGGCTCGTCCCGGGAGCTGCAGGGCAATGCCGTACCCTGTGGGACCCTCTGAGCGGCACCCGGGGGTGACAGGACCCAGTAGCGCCCTCCCCTGGACCCTGCGCCGGGACACGGTGGTGGGAGGGTGGTGGCGTCGAGATCAGAGACGTGCGGCTGTGAGAGGGTCACCAGAGGCTCCCTAATGGTGTAGTGGGGGATGCTCCGAGCCTTTTACGGGGCTTCACACAACCCCGCTGCTGCTGGGCAGACTGGTTGAGGTTTGGTCTGCCCCTGTCTGGTTCTGTGTGTCCCCCCACACTGTGCCCACAGATGCCCCCAGTGAGGATGCCATGGATAAGCCCACATCCAAGCACCACAGAGGAAGGCTCCAGCCTCACCGGCTGCCTCGGGCCAGAGCTGTATCCCCCCCGGACCCTCCCCAGACAGAAAGCAGAGCCGGGTAAGATCAGGCTACCATTTATTGTAAAAGGCCAGCGGTGCCTGCGGTGCCCTGAGCAGGCTTGGCCAGGGCCAGGAGGAGGTATGGAAAAGTGCTATTTACACCGAGCTCCAGGGGTGTGTCCCCCAGGGGGACACCCTCAGGGATCCCCCCCTGCTCCTGCTACCCCCAGCCCTCTCAGTAAAAACTCTTTGCAGCTCCCTGGGCCTGGGTCTTGCTCAGGTCCTTCCCCGAGTGTCCCTGGCACTCCCTGGGGCTGGCAGGGCTGGCATCAGCCCCCTGCAGCACCGGCGTTGGCTGGGCATCTGCACCCACGGGGCAGCCTGATGCGTCGTGGCAGGCGGTGCCAGGGTGCTCCCCGCGCTTGCCCATGGTGAGGATGCCCGCGGCGTGGTTGCTGGAGCCGTGCAGCAGGCGATAGAGCCGGCTCTGGAAGGCTGTCGGGACACTCTTCCTCTTGCCCAGCGTGAGGATGCCCGCAGCATGGTTGCCCATGCCGTGCAGGAGGTCATAGACACGGCAGGAGCAGGTCTTCTGCCGGCAGCACTCGGGCAGATTCTGCCGGGCAGCGGCCAGGGAGCAGAGCAGGAGCAGGAGCACGAGGCAGGCAGCTCGCGGGAGCTGCTAGAGCAACGGGCAACGTTAGTGCCAGGCAGCTGGCAGTGCCAGGGACCGGGCAGCTGCTCAGTCCCAGGGCTGCCCCCTGATCCTGCCGTGCCCTCCGGTGTCCCAGGTCCTATCTGCCCTGGTCACTGACATGCTGCCTGCTCATCCTCACTGCCAAGGGGGCCAGCCCCACATCTGGGGTGCACCTGAAGCACCCCCCTTTGTTGGCATGGCAAGCACTGTACTCCCAGGACAGCCGGGAGTGCTCCTCCTCACACCACTCCCAACCCCAGTGGCTTCCAGAGGAACTGGACAGACCCTCCCTCTTCTAGACCCCCAGCCCCACATCCCAACCTCCGTCCCATTGTTTCTTTCCCAGCCCCACCTTGGCGCTGGGCACCTCCATCCTTCCTGGGGTCTTCATGCGGCCAAGCGATGCTGGGGCATGTCCCGCCAGGCAGCCAAGAGCGCAGCGCCCTGTGCCACCCGCCGCAGCCGCCGCTTTATAGGGCCTGGCACAATAGTGCTGCCAAAAATATCGCCGGGGCCAGGCGGGAGCAGCCGGTCTCTGGGAGACGGACGCGCTGTGGCCGTAGCTCGGAGACCGGCCAGGCCTTTTCCCCTCATTTGCAGCTCCTCATTGTGTGGTGCTCACCGGCCGGGTCCGTCGGCCGGGCCGCGTGGCACTAATGAGGCCGTAATTGCCCGTGGGCCCCACGGCCAGGCTGGCACAAAGGGGCTGAAGGTCAGCGCTGGGGCGGTGCCGGCTCTGGACAGCGCTCGGGTCGGCTCCTCATGGCCCCATTAGGCTAATTACCTCCCGAACAAAGGGGTGCCGGGCAGCCGCACAGCTCCGTGACGTGGGGAGCCATCACCCTGCGCTCGGGTGGTGCTGGGGGTGGATGGTGTTGCCAGAGTCCTTGTCCCCAGTGCTGCCTTTCATCACTTTGGTGACCCTGTGCCAGGCATGTGGCAGGAGCAGCAGGGCACCAGGGTGAGTCTCATACTCTTTATAAGGCTCCACAGCCCTGGTCTGACCCCAGACTGGCCTTTTCCCGTTGCTTCCTCTGGGACTCCCTCATACTGGGTGATGAACTTCAACATTTCCCTGATGCCAGAAACTATACCTGCTGCCCAGGATGGTCCACAGCAGGATCCACACCCGCTGCACCCACCAGCCCCTCTGCACCCAGGCCCAGGGAGGAGAAGGGACCCGATGCACTGCACAGAGGGGACAGGGACCAGACAGGACCCTTCCCACCAGGCAGGTTTTTGTCGGGGTTGGACCCACGGGCAGGAGCCCAGCACCAGGGCTGCTTTTACAAGAGCAGCCTGGCACAGCTGGCTGGAGGCACACCCAGACAGGCACCAGAGTGCCAGCATCCCCACCAGCCCTGCCTCAGGGCACTTGCTCTGGAAGTGTATGGAGGGGGATGAATAAGGCTCTAGGAGCTCAGAGGGGGGCAAGAAGGAATGGAGACACCCCTTCACAGTCTCCCTGCTGGGCCCCACCACAGCTGCTTAGCACCCAGCCCCCTCACACGTCCCTCCACGCACACTGAGCCTGTGGGCAGGCAGCTGCCCATCCATGGGTAAGCTGGGGCTGCCTGGTCCTGGCCCCTGCAGCTGGGGGGATGCTCAGTCCGGGCCCCGAAGCCCCAGGCTGGGGTCAGCAGGACGCCGTGTCACCACTTGCTTCTGACTCGGGGATGGGCTCCAGCGTGGGGCGCAGCCGGGAGAGCTCTGGCGAGGCTGAGCCGTTCCTGCCAATGCCACAGGACTGTCCCGCGTTGTGGATCTGCCACAGGTTGTCCAGCGCCTCAGCCTTGGCATGCTTGAGGAGATCAGCCTGGCCCTGCGTGGGGATGGGGTGTCAGGGCCAGCCCAGATCCCCTGTGCCGAGCACAAGCTGCCCCACTGGCCACAGCCACGGCTGCCACCACAGCTTGGTGGGGCTCGTTGGTGACTAGAGCAGGGCTGGGGTTCCCCGGGTGTCAGGGTGGGGTGTCAGGGTGGGGTGGAGCCCTCACCCCTCACCTTCAGCACGGTGATGTTCCAGGCAAAGCTCTCCAACGCCTTCTGCAGCTTGCGGCCCCGCAGCCCCTCCTTGGCCTCGATGCGGTGCAGCTCCTTGTGGAAGTCCATGCCTGTGCAGGAAGCATCGAGGCTCAACACTAGGACGGCCACCACCCACCAACGACAGGGACCGAGCCAGAGGGGCACCCTCCACCCAGCACAGGGGTGCAGGCTGGGTGGGCTCCCCCTGCCCCAGCAGCCTCAAGCCCCCTCTGCACTGGGAACAACAAGCAGAGCCCCCACCAGCCCCGCACAGCACTCAGCCCCTGCCCTCAGTGGTTTGGGGATTTGGAGGCTGTGGGGTCCAATGGTCATGGCTCTGGCACACCACGGTCCACCAGGGGGGCTCAGACGGGGGCCGCTGGGCTCCCCCCACCAGAGTGTGTCCCCCACACCGTGCACCGTGTGACGTCCTCGTGAGCGGGTGCTATATTTACCCCTCCTGACGCAGCACCGGCTCTGAGCCCACGCCAGGGCTCCCACGCCAGCCTGCTCACCCACATGCTGTCAGTCAGCACACCCCCAGCCCTGCACCTGCAGACGGCACCTCCCCGGATCCCCCAGCAGCCCCCTGCCAGGCACAGGCCATGCTGGTACCACTGGGGCTTGTCCACAGCACAGGGACAGGCACCACCCTGGGCATGGGGGTTTCAGCCCCCAAACCTCTGCCAGGCAGAGCAGCCACAGCAGTGGCCACACACCCCAGAGCCCCTCAACAACCCCCAGCACAGCAGCGGAGCTCCAGCAGCCAGAGTGGCACAAGAGGGTGCAGAGTCTGCTGGTGCCCTGCACTGAATCCCCGGCAGGCTGTACCCCCCCTGGCTGTCGCTCCCCCAGAGCTGGCAGCAGCAGCAGAGCCCAAGCCAAGAGTTTGGGCAGATTTCCTGGCTGTAGGGAACAAACAGGGCTGCTGGCAACAAGGCTGGTACTGGCTGTGGGATGCAGAGTGGAGCCCCTCTCCTGTCCTCCCCAGCTCCTGTCCACTCTCCTAGCCCCATGGGAAGCCCCAGACCAATAGCCCTCCAAACACCCAGGGTTGCCAGGGCTACTGCTGTGGGGCCTCAGCTCACAGAGGGGCTTGCTGGTGACTAGAGCAGGGCTGGAGGGTCCCCAGTAGCTGCTGGGTTGGGGGCAGGATAAGGGAGACCAGGGCAGGTGGCACCTGCCTGTGTGGGTTCAGACATGTGTCTTGGAAGTCATAACATTCACTTGCCATTTCTACTGTCAGCCCCAGTCGGTTATTTCTGGAGCTAATTCTGGTGTTTGGCAGCCAATGACTCTTCCCCGCTTCCTCATCAGCCTCCTCTGCTCCTCTTCCTCCCACGCAGCCTCTGGAGCCCACCCACCCAGCACACTGCCCTGCGCAAGTGTCCCCAAATCCCAGCACATGGTGGCACCCACCACTGGGCAGCCTCTGGCACTCACCTTGTGCTTCCAGGACACCAGAAAACCACAGAGCCAGGCTCAGGGCCACCAGCTGTGCCCTGGCTGCTCTGCTGTGAACTCTGGCCCGGGCTCACACCCGCCTGGGGTGCAGACACACACCCCTCATCCTCTGCCAAAAATGCTGGCACGCTTGGCTGTGCCTGCACCCAGGTCTGCAGCCTGATGCCAGACCCCCTGTCAAGACAGGTGCCCCCATCCCAGGCATGACACCCCCATGCAGCACCCCCTGGAGCAGCCCCCACGGGACCCACCTGCCTGCTGTGCCTGGATGAGTTTGCCATACACGGCATCGGCCGACTCGATCAGCGTCCTGCTGGTCTGGATCATCTGGGGAGAGGGGATGATGTGAGGAGCTGGGCAGCCCCCTGCCCCACACACCCCCCACTCCCTGGCAGAGCAGACGGGCAGAAGGTCAGTGCCAGGGTCCAGCCATCCTGGCCCCACCACGGGTGGGCAGCTGCAGTTCAACCAGCGCCTGGCCGGCAGCCAGGTCCCCTCCAACACAAAGGAAGGAAGACGGCTCCGGCTGTTCACGGGATTTCTCCCTCCCGGCCCCAGCCCCCGGGGGCAGGCAGCGTGGGCAGGGGGACGGCACTTACCGTCTCGTAGGCGGTGAGGACCTTGCGCAGCAGGTCCGGGATGGGGCCCTGAGCCTCCATGGGGGGGTACTGCTCTGCCAGGTTGAGGGTGACGCTGGGCGCGCTGTCGCTGTGCAGCAGCCACGTGGCCACCGTCAGGATGCACTGCTTCATGTTGGCGGCCGGCGTCAACCCGCACAGCTCCTTGAAGGAGACCAGTGCGTTCTGCAGGCAGAGACCATCGTCAGGGGCTTGGCTCCAGAGGTGCCCAACAGACCCCGCCCCCCCAAACAGGGAACAGCCCTTTTTCTCCCACTTTCTACTCCCTTACTGCTCATAGCTCCATTTCCTCTCAACCCAGTGCCTCGGCAGGGCCCGTACCTGCACATTCTCCCGCAGGTCGGTGGCCTCCTTCAGCGGCTGGGTGGCCGTCCGGAAGACCTCATCGATGGCCTTGATGCCGGTGGCCTTGGTGGAGGTGTATTCCCGCACCCGGCGGCCCCGGCGCCCCGCCAGCCCCCGGCGGTGCCCTTTGCCCCCGCCACGGCGGTCGGTGATGGCCACGTGCACGAAGAGGGTGGCGTGGGGAAGAGGCTCCCCGGCCAAGGACTGGAGCGGGACGTGGCGGTAACCGGGCTGCAGGCACTCGAAGGGAATGGTGTACTGGGCGATGAACTCGTCCCCAATGTAGTCATCGTCCAGCACGACGAAGCGCAGGACGGCCAGCTCAGGCAGGTTGATCTGGAACTCCAGGCTCTCATCGAAGATGGGGTTGTCCCCGCTCTGCAGGGCTGTCTTGGTGCGGTGCTCGGCGCAGTCGGCCGGGATGCCGTGGATCTCGGCGCACACGTAGGGCTCCACCACCTCCCCCTTGGCCCCAGAGCCCTTGGGCTTGGGCAAGTTCTGCCCACTGATGACCTTAAGGTGCAGGAGCTGGGCAGGCACCCCGGGCAAAGAGTCCTTAGCGTTGGCACTGAAGTAGGAGACCTCCTCCCGCATGATGGCAGGGCGCAGGACGTAGCCGCATGCCCCGTTCTGACGGAACCAGCCCGCGTTCAGGTCCATCATGAGCCCCGGAGTCTGGTAGTTCATGGCCACCATCTGGCAGCCACACTTCCAGAAGTCCTGGGGGTTCATGTTGCTGGCATCGATGCGCATGGGGCTGGGGTAGACGCGGGAGAGGAACCTTTTGTTGTAGCTCACCAGCTCGGCCGGGCACTCGTTGGCGAACCGTCCCGCTTCCACCTCGCTGAAGGAGCACATCTCCCAGTAGCGCTGCCCGCGCCGCGAGCTCTCAAAGTCCTGGAAAGGCACAGCCTGGCACAGGCTCACCAGCTCCGAGAGCTCCCGGCTGAGGCGCACCCGTCTCGGGCCACCTCCCTCCGGCGCTTCCCGGTCTTCCTGCCCCAGCCGCCGTGCCAGCTCCCAGCCTTCCTCCTCATCCGACACCTCCCCCTCGCTGTCCTCACAGCTGGGCGGCAGCTTCTTGCCCTTGATGAGGATCCGGCCCTTGAGCTGCTCCGGGGAGGGCAGGTAGGACGCGGTTGGGTTGGGGGGTTCCAGGTACAGCTTCTCCCCCAGTGTCTTGCGCAGACACTGGGCGGCGAGACGCTGCTGGGCAGCCGAGCACCGCACCACCAGGCAGAGGATGAGGGGGTAGGCGGAGGCGGCGAAGGCGTGCTGGTCGATCAGCCCCACCACGGCGCGGAAGGGCACGCAAGAGGCGGCCGAGGGGCTGGTGTAGACCACGGGCTCGCCCTCGGGGCCGTCCCACAGCACCAGCTCGATGCTGCGGCAGCCCAGGCCCAGGGCGCTGATGTAGCCGCTGATGTCCGAGCGGCCCCAGAAGTTGTCCTCCAGCAGGCAGGCGCTGTGGGCAGAGCTGATGTAGTAGTGGGAGAGGGGCTGCGCCATGTCCTGGCACACTTTGCGGTGCTGCGGGTCGAAGATGGAGCAGTCGGCGGAGAGCAGGTAGCGCGTGAAGCCGTCGATGGCCAGGTAGCCCTTCTCCCGGCCCTCCTTGGAGGGCTCATACTTGCTGACGATCTCCAAGCACTTCTCCTCTGTCACGCCCTCCATGCCCTGCTCCACCTCCAGGAACATCAGCAGGTCCTTCAGGCCCAGGTACTCCTTGTTGCTGGAGAACTGCACCAGCAGGAAGAAGATCTCGGGGCGGGTGCAGAGCTCGCAGTAAGCCTCCACAAAAAGGTCACAGGCCACCTCCACGCCGGGACGCTCGCTGGCCTTCTGCAGCTCCTTGAACTTCAGCTCGATGGTGGACGTCTTCATGCCTGGGTTGAGCGCTTTGATCAGCTGCACTGCCCGGGACACGGGGATGCGGCCAGACTTTTCCAGGTCAGCAAGGTCGAAGACGGAGGAGATCCAAGAAGTCCGGAGGCTGGGATGGCCGGTCCCGGGTGCCTCAGGCGTGTGCTTCCCATAGGACACCAGGTACCGGAGCCCCATCACCCAGGCACTCACCACATCAGCCGAACTGGCCACCAGGTCCAGGGACTCGTAGTTGTCTCCGTAGATGATGGAGAAGGCGCACTCATCCGGGAACTGGTCAGAGAGGCCATTGCTGCGCAGGACAGGCGTCTTCTTACCCACACGCACCTCTTTGACCGACTTGATCTCGATCTTGGCCTTCTCCGAGTCCTTCTTGGAGGGCTCCCAGCGCACGGAGCGCATGTCGGCGTCCAGCACGAAGAACCGGCTGTACATGCGGGAGTTGGAGCGCACCTTCTTCAGCTCGCAGCCCTCCAGCATGAAGGAGATGCAGGCGGCCGTGCTGTTGATCTTGCGGTCGTTGGGCATGGTGCTGAAGGACACCGTCTTCTTCTTCTGCGCCGGCCGCTGCCGGGAGCCATCCTGACAGGGTAGGAGAAGGTAGGACTGGGTTAATGGTTGGACTCAATGATCTTACAGGTCTCTTCCAAACCAAAATGATTCTATGATTCTAAGGGGGCAGAGATATCAGGGACAGGCCAGGCAGTGCATGCTCTGCCAGCTCCTGGAACCCTCGTGGCTCTCCCCAGCACCAACACACAGCACATCACCTCAGGGTGCCCAAGGGTGCCCAGTCCATCCTAGTCCAACCCTCTCCCCGGAGACTGGGATCCGGCTCCAGCCCTGGCCTCCCCCACAACTTGCTGCCTGGCTTATTTTAACTCTGCTTTCCTTCCTTCCTTCCTGCTCCCGGCCCTGAGCCGGATCCTTCCCCACAGCTCCCTCACCCTGGGAGGCACAGCCATGCACGGGAAGCCCAGCATGGTCCCCATCTGCCCAGCCTGGGGACACTGGTGGAAAACAAGCACCCTCTAGGACCAGCCTGTGACCCCAGTGACAGTGACCCTGTGGAAGGGCACATGCCACAGCCTCAGCCCTGTGCCCCAGGCACTGCAGCAGAGCTGCTCCTGGGGAGCCCCAGCCAGGCCCCCCACTATTGCCACATGCTGGGGACAGACACTGCCCACGGCCCTGTCCCACAGCCCACCTGGGGTCATGGGGGCAAACACTGTCTGCACCCTGTGCCCACATTCATTCCCGAACCCCTGTGCCAGCCCTGCCCCTTGGAAGGGAGGGGGGACCCTGCTGGCAAGGGGCAGGGGATGAGAGGAAACAGCAGGGCCAGGAGCATATTATGGGATGGATTTCATTAAGCAGTGCAGCAGGAGGGATTTAATCCACTTCTTCAAGATTATGGTGAGTCACCTCTAATCTGGTGGTGTCTCCAGCAGAGGCAGGTCCGGCCCAGCTGCCCAGGTTGGGGGCATGTGGGTGTCCTCCCCCAGCAGCCCAAAAGCTTCCACAGCTCCCATGCGGGGCTCACAGCAGCCAGGGTGAGAATGTCCCCATGCCTGGGGGACATGCCAGGCAGCGCTGGCCAAGGGCAAGCAGGACAGGTCACACAGGTGGTGCTCAGCTGCACCCGGAGGTACCTGGGGCACAATGTCCTGGGTAAGGGGGAACCAACCCCAGCCCCCAGTCCCACATTAGACCCAGATGCTGCTATCCCACAGGAGACACCTTCCCGAGCAGCAGCACCTTTCCTCTGTAGCATCACTGCCTGTGCACACAGGCCCACCCTGTTATTTCCCCCAGCTCAGATGCAGGAGCTGCTGGCATCGTCTCGCTGCCAGATTGCTCCAGGGAGCCGGATGAGCACCAGCAACCTGCCTCCCTGCCAGTCAGCTCCTGGGGCACAGATGTCCCCTGCTCAGCCAGCTCCTGGGCACCCCGATCCTCCGCCCCAACTCTGACCAGCACTCCCTGGGTTCCCTGGAGCCCCCATCAAGCTGGGACAATCGTAAGGAGCCAACTATTAGGAGCCACAGCGCAGGACCCCCATTAGCCCTGACTGGCAAGGGGCTCAGGTCACACCATCAGCCAGCCCCATGGAGAAGGACCCAGAGGTGCCGGATGCTCCCCAGGAGCAACAATCTGAGCACCCCACTGACAACCTCACCCCACTGCAGGGTGATGCCTGGCAGCTCCCCCACCCCAGGCAGGACCCCCCACACCTCTGCAGACCTGCTTCCCGCCCCGACACACCCCACCCCGGGTGGCTCCGCACTGGGCCCCACAGCCGAAAACAGGAAATCCATCCGGAAAGGAAACACAGGCGGGGAGCCTGAGTGTACCCAGTGCCCGGGGACCTGCCTCCAGCTGTGCCCACCGCAGGCAGCCCAACCCACCCCCTGGCACAGACTCACCAGGCTCTGGGCCACCCCGGCTCGAGGTGAAAACCCCAACAGCCTCTCAGCAGCCCACTGTCCCCTCAGTGTGTTTCGTAGGGCAGGGGGTGACTGCTGCAACGCTTTGGGGTTCAGATGCACAGCATAGCTGGGGCAACGTCAGGGAAAAGCTGCTGCTCCCTGGAAATCCCTTTAATAGGTTCTTTCCAGATGGGCTTTGACCCTGGAGATAGCCCATGATGTGTGGGCAGGAGCAGCGCAGGCAGCCAAGCTGCAGAGCTCTGTGAGGTTGTAAGCAGCGGAGGCAGGAGGATGTGGCACTGATGCCACTAGGAGCATAGAGCATCCCTGGTCACAGGGCAGGAGCGGGGAATCCCGCTGGCCATACCACCAAGCTGGCAGAGAGCAGGCAGGGCTCTTGGCAGCTCTGCTACACACATTGAACCCACATCACCCAGCTCTGCAGAGGGAAGACGCGCCGACCACGATGCCAATGCCGACTGCGATGCCAACGGCGAGCGCAGACATCCAGCTGGGCACGGAGGGCACGTCCAAACCCAGCTGCCCCTGCCCTGCCCTGCTTTGCAGCATGTGCTAAGTACCTCTTCAGCCAATTACCTCCCGTGATTAGTGCCCTGGCAATCACAGCAGCCCTAATCTCAGCTGCCACGTGATCGCCGTTGTTACCGGCCAAGCAACTCGCTCCCCAGCTAGGGATGGGAAAGGGCCCATCAGCTGCCCTTCCCTTCCCGTTACCCCTTGAGACCCGGCCGGGGGGGTCCCCACCACACAGCAGCTCGTGACAGCAGGAAACAGAGGAACCGAAAGCTTCTGTGGCTGAGGCTTCTCAGATGGACCACAGCTCGACTGCCCAGTCAGGAGAGCAGGATTGTGGCTGCCCCAGCACCACAACCCCCGTCCCAGTGTCGCACCCAGGGCACAGGGCTGTTCCCCAGTCTGGCCATGACGTGACCGATGGGTTTCCCCAGGTCCCAGTTCCTCCCACTGCCCCATCCCGGGCTGGGCAGCAAGAGCAGGGGAGCAGGCAGGCGGTGGCAGCTGGCAGCACCAGAGCGGAGGCAGTGGGAGGCCAGGCACAGCCAGGGCTTTTCTACCATCATTTGTTCCCTGCCAAGAAGATAGAGAGTGACACATCCACTCCTCGCAGCACCAGCTGCCACTACCCAGCAAGGGGCCATGGAGCCAGAGCAGGCACAGAGGCACAGCACAGCTCCTGGGGCTGGTGTGGAAAGGGGAGGGAGCGCAGGGGACAGGACAGCAGGGTACGGGGGAAGAGTCACCTCCTGCAGCAGAAACAGATCCAGTAACCCTCAAACCCCTCTCCAGCATCCTCCCAGCATCCTAGACCTCCAGACCCCTCTGCTCCCAGCCTGGGAAGCAAGCAGGAAGCCAGTGCCCCTCTGGCCAGGGCATGGGGCCAGTGCCGGGCTCCCCCTGCCCCAGCTCAAGCAGTGATTCACACTTTCACATTCCCTCCTCCAGCCTTTTCTGGAAATCCCGAAGAATAACAGAGCCAGCAGCTATTCCCACATGAGCCTCCACTCCGTCATTAGCCAGCCCCCGCCCAGCCCACTGCCCCACTGCCCCCAGCTCCTCTGTGTTCTTGCCTCAAGCTGTAGCCAGGCTCACAGCATTGGGCCCCCTCCCTGCCCTGCAGCCCCCTGACTCTCACCCACCACTGGGCAGCAGAGCAGCTACAGACCCTACAGCACAGGAACGGCCTCAGCATGCCCCAGGGGTTCAAGGTTGGGCATCTGCTTTCCTAGTCCTGAGGGGGCTTGTTGGGCCCTGCCAGGGGTCCCCACAGACCTTCCGGGGGTCCCAGTTGTTCCCTCAGCTGGGGAGAGCCCTGTCACAGAGTGGTCTCAGGCAGTGGTGGTGAAAGGGGCTAGCAGAGGACAGACTCTGTCCCCACTCAGGGACAGGAGAGCTGTGCTGTGGAGGCAGCAGGATGGCTGTGAGGACAGGAGGAGCACGGCATGGGTGGCCAGTGCCTGCACAGTCCCGTGGGCCACATGTCTGTCCCCCATCCCTGCCAGCCCCAGCCCGAGGAGCATCATCAGACACAGACAGACTCAGCCTGGACAACTCACAGCTGTGGGATTTGGGACCTGCGGCATTCCAGCACCAGGGAAGGATTAGGCCTCTGATGGACTCAAAGATGCTTGACAGACCAGCACAGAATGGGGACGCTGACCAGGTCTGACCTCCTCCAGCAGCCTCCCCCCACCAGCGCTGGCCCTGGGCCACCTGACCTTCACGTGAGGCCAAATCCTGCAGTGACGCACGGTGGTGACGGGGATGCGCCCAGCCCGGGGGCAAGCGAGGGCTTCACCTCCAGTCCGGGAGGAGCAGGAGATCCCAGCCAGCTCCCCAAGGAAACCAGGCACAGATGGTGCCCTGGCATCGGCCTTGGCTGCACGGGAGCACCGGGAGGTCTCGCTGTCACCGCGTGGGGCACAGCCCGGTCACTCCTCAACAGTTTGCAGCGGCAGCTGCGACGGGCAGGGGCACAGCGTTCCTCTGGCTGCCCCGAGGAGGAGCCGATGCCTTTGCCCAGGGAACTGGGTCCCGGGGGCAGAAGGGCGGGGCTGGGCCGGCACCAGGGGAACAACCCCCACACCGGGTATTAATAGCACCGGAGCAATCCCGGCTTAAAATAGGCTGCCGGGAGTGGGGAGGCGGATCCCGGGCGGACGCGACCTATTGTGTCAGCGAACATCGCTGGCATAAGTGCAATTAGGGGGCTCGTTTAGGAAACCACACGTGACCCGTTGCCCACGAGAGTGGGAGACCCCCAGAGGCCCTCCCCGGCCCACGTCCCCGCTGTTGTCCCCGGGCACCGGGAAGGTGTCGGGAGCAGGTCAGGAGCTGGCCAGGCTGGGCCCGAGGCTCAGCACCTTCACAGGAGGGAGCACGGGCAAGCAAAAGGGGCTCGAGAGGCAGGAGCAGGCGCCTCCTCACCAACACCCATGGGTGCCCTGAGCAGGGCAGGGGGATGCTGCGGTGTGGCCAAGCAGGGGACCCGCGGGGACAGCCGTAGCTGGACGGGGCCATTGATGGCCACGGAACCACGACAGGCCTGGCCCGGCAGCGCACAAAGAACGAGCCGGGCTTTGCCCTTTTGCCCTCGGTGCCGGGAAGAGAGAGGTGACATCGTGCCAGCCTCGAGAGAGCAGCCACGACGAGCCCGGTGCCGCGGGCCCGGGACAAACCCCGTGCCCAGCTGGACAGGCGACCTTCGGGCATCAACCCGCAGCTGCAGCTGCCCCGTGCCTCCGACAACCGGCCCACGGGCACGGCGGGAGCCCGGGGGGCAGGGGGCACGGTGGGCTGGCAGGGTCGGTGCCCACCGGGTCTGGGTCCGAGAGACGCACAGCTCCCGCGGCGGGCACGGCTCGCCCTCCCACCCCCCGGCACTGCGCCGGTCCCGGGGGGCGCCGGTGTCGTTGCGGGGCGGGGAGAGGCGGGCGGGAGGGGCCGGTGCCGGTGCCGGTGCCGGTGCGGAGCTCTCACCTTCATGATGCTGGCCCGAGGCGCGGCGGGCGCGGGGCTTCGCTCCGCCGAGTCCTCACGGCTGCTGCTGCCCGAGCCCGAACCGGGGCTGCCGCCGCCGCCGCCGCGGGGCCCGTTGGGCAGCGGGGCGGCGGGGCGGGGCGAGCCCGGCGGCGGGG
>JAOEGS010006823.1:5917-38803 GCA_025447755.1 Corythornis vintsioides
TGTATGCAGGGCTGTATGCAGAGGAGAGGAGAGCTGTATGCAGGGCTGTATGCAGAGGAGAGGAGAGCTGTATGCAGGGCTGTATGCAGAGGAGAGGAGAGCTGTATGCAGAGCTGTATGCAGAGCAGTTGCCCTGTGAGCACAGTCGGGATGGGCGGGATGCTGGGGCTGTGCCATCCCTGCAGCCCGTGAGGGGTTAAAGTCACCGGTGACTCAGAAGCTCAAAGGGTTCCAGGTGTCGGGGTGAGGACAGGATGGTGCTGGCAGGGGAGTGTTCACGCTGCTCTTCCCGGGAACACTGTGCTCGGAGAGCCCAGCGTGGGCACTGCAGCCCGGGGCTGTGCTGTGAGCCGTGGAACTGCCAGGCTGACTCACGGCAGCGTGGTGGTGTGGGTATTTTTACCCTTTTTTTTCATCCCGTGAGCCAAAGCATCACTAATCCCTGGGTGTGAGCATAAGGAGAGAAGCAAGAGGTGATCACGGAGCACCGTGGTGTGCCAGGGACACACAGGGGTGTCTGCCCTGCTCCTGCTGTCTGGGAACTGATGAAAGTGCTTGTTGGCTTGACTTCCTTTAGTGCTTTTGTCCTGGGAAGTGGTTTGTAGTTCTGCCTTTACTGCACTGAGCTACCACGGGATGCTCACAGGGGATGCTCATGGAACTGTTCCAGCCTGTGTAGCTGCATCAGTAGAACCCTGGAGACCAGGTCACAGTGAGGCTATCGGGGTGGAGATAGCACCCACAAGTTAACAAAGCATTTTGGAGAGGATCTGGGGTGAGCTGGGTGCAGGGGAGTCAGCAAAAGAACTGGGTATGGCTTAGGGGCCAAACCTGCTGGTGTTGTGTGGTGCATGGGTGGGCTGTGGGTGATGGAGAGAGGAGCAGACCAGGAGTGGAGAGCTGGACTGTGGCAGAGCTGAGGGAGGGTGTTTGGCATCTCTGAGGCTCCTCACAAAGTGCAGGGCAGCTGGCCTCTGGAGATGGGGTGCAGTGGTGGTGCCATGTCCCAGGAGCTGGCTGGTCCCCTGTGCTGCTGGCAGGGGCTCTGCAGAGGGACTTGCTGGGGAGTTTCATCCCTGGGTGGGGCAGAGGAGAACCTGTGAAGCCCTGAGGATGTTTCTGGGCTCCATGGGGTACTGCAGGGTAAAATGCATCACCCTGGACTGACAGCTCATCCCCTCTTACTCACTGCCCCTGGGGAGAGCAAAACAAACACTTAGGAAAGCTTTTCTTTTGAGGAAAAGGGAGCTACAGGAGATGTTCTGGATCCAGATGATGAGAGCAGTCTCTGTCAGCCTTATGCTTTCCCTGTCAAAGACTGAAAAGCTCCCAAGAATCGGATTTTTGATGTCACTTCGGTGCTTGGCAGAGCCTGTAAAGATCCCCCATGGCAGGTTTGGCTCCCAGCTCAGAGGGTTGGTGCTTTGATTGGGGGTTTCTCCATTCTCTGCTGCTTGTCGTCCTGTAAAAATAATAATGAGCTCCTGGTCTCGCGCCCATTGAACGCCGAGCAGAAAAGCTCCCATTGATTCTCAGGGGGCAGGCTGGAGCCCTTCACAGATCGTGGTGGGAGCAGCTATTGAGCATGAGCAGGGATTGTTTGGGAACTTTTCTAATGACCCAAACATTTGAACAAGCAGAGGAAACTCCGGCGACTCAAAAGGCTCCCTGGTTTGGGGGTGGGGAGGTGCCCAGCGCTGCAGGGTGATCCCTGGAGCTGTTTTCTGTCACCTCCCCTTCCCCTGGACCAGCAGGTGTTGGCTTCCATCTCGGGGTGTCTAACAGCTTCGATGGGCAGAGGTGATGGGCACCAGCTGTGCCCTCCGGGGTGAGCATCCCCCGGGTGCCAGCATCCCCGGGTGCCCCGTGCCCGCTGCCAAGGCATCCGTGTCCCCGGGGCGGGACCGTCCGGCCGCACCGTGTGCCGGGGGGAGGGATCAGAGCCCGGGCTGCGGGGGGCTCTGGGCTGCGGGGGGCACTTGCAGGGGAACGGGAGCTGGTGGAGGAGCTTGGCCAGCACTTCACAGGCAGAGCCGGGGGAGGGGGGAAGAGTTTTCTCAGAGGTTTCTGTTTTTTTTAATCTCCCCCTTTCACGTGCGAGACTCAGCAGAAGAAATTCCCTCGCACATTTCAGCGGCTCGTTTGGAGACTCCGGGTCTCGAAGTGCCGGGTGATTTCATTTTGGTTTCCCGTTTTTACCCCCCTCTGCGGGGATGCCCCCAGGCACAGCGTTCTGCTCGTAGCCGGTGGCAGGACCTGGGGCTGAGCTGAGCTGGTGCCCGGAGAGGCGCCCGGGGAGGCGGGGAGAGCAGCTGGAAGTGCAGTGGAAAAACCGGCTGCAGGGGAAGATGAGGGAGCTAGGAGTGTGCCCGGACAGCCAGGCATGGTTGTGAGCACCCAAGAGAAATCCCCCGGGAGCCTGTGTTTAATTAAAGAATGATTGGAATTAGGCACAGTCCCATCTCCTGATCCCTATCTCCGTATCTGCCAGTGAAGCGTTTTTGGGGAGGGAGAAGGGAGAAAACAGCAGATTTTTATCTCCCTTTGGTAGCCGATGTGTCTGCCTTTTGAAAGGGCAGATTTCTCCCTGTCGGAGAGCACCCGGTCTTGTTGACAGTAAACAACTGTCACTTGGCAGTTTATGAAAGAGGGGAATGTTTAGGAAAACATGTCCAGTTTAAATAGTTATGTTAATAAGCTGGGGATTCGGAAGGGGAGGGGGGGAAGCTGGTAAATGGAGGTGCATAAATTAGCTGGTATTTACTGCCTGAGAGATGAACTGTGAGTGTAGCTGGAAAACAAACAAAATAAAAAATACATTGATTTTTACAGCCGACGGGTTCCACACGATTCCACGGCTTTCTGTGAAAGCACTGCTTTTGTTTGTTTATTTTCCCCGAGGAAAACTCAGAAAGCCTCCTTCTTTTGAGCCCTGGGAGGCCCCTGGAGATGGGATGAGCCCAGTGCTGCTCCACAGGCAGAGCTCAGCCCCTGCAGATCCCCGAGCCCGGGCTGCTGGGGGATGGAAGGGGGGCTGTGAGGAAGCTCTGCCTCCCAGGTTGCCATTTGATTAATTACAGGAGAAAAAGAAAAAGTAAGGAACAGCAGATGGTGTCCTCTCTGCATCCCTGCCCAAAGGTGCTACAAATCCATCACCCCCTCCTCCCGAGGTAGAGACTCATGAACCTGGTGAGTGATGAGCAAGTGTAAAGCAGTTGCTCCAGCTCAGCCCAAAGGCATCGGTGTCAGAAAGCGGTGAGTGAGGACTCGGTGTCAGGCACTTCAGATCTGTAATTAAGCATAAAAAATAAGCTGCAGGCTTTCCAACCCCCTGAATTCCTCCTGGGTGAGGAGCTGGAGCACATGCTGCTGTTGGGGGCTGCATGGGAGGTACTGAGTAGAGACACCCTCCTGCACCCCAGCTGAGGTGCAATATAAAGACCCTAAACACTGTAGCACTCAAAGAAACACAGTGTAGAATGCTGTGCTACAAGTGTTTTGACAGCCCTTCTCTTGGGGCTGTATCTGAGGGGGGTTGTCTGGACAGTGGTACCTTATCTTGCCCTTGTTTCAGGCACAGCAGAGACTTCAGGAGCCAGTGGGAACCCCAAGAGTTTGGATGAAAGGGTCACACATTTTATTTGGGCCAGAAGTGCATGGTTTAGTGAAGAACTGAGATTTGTATGTGCTGACACCTTGGGATTTGAGCAAGCAGTGAGCTTCTCCATTGGGAAAGTCTTCGTGGAGGGATTGGAGCTGCAGATGTGGCTGGGGGATCAGCAGGGGCTCTCCTTTGCCCCGTCCCCCTCAGTGCTGGGATTTTGGCAGTGGGCTGCTGCCTGATCCTGGATCTGGTGGCCCCCTGCAATGTAAAACGTCCCTGTGAGGAGCTGCATGCTTTGCAGAAGGTATCCCATGTGTGGAATGTGTTACTCCTGGCAAAAAGGGCCTGGAGCCTTCTCGGGGTTTGCAAAGTGGTTTTTCTCCCCCTCTGCACCCTGTCTCCAGTGCATAGCAAAGGATGTGCAGACAAGGAGTGCAGTCCTTGCAGGACAAGCTTCACCTGATGCTTAAGCCTGGCTGGTTTGCCCCTGGAAAGGGAGTGGAGGGGCCAGAGTGCTGTGGGCAGCTCTTGCTCCATTTAGGGCTGTGCACATCAGCATGGACAAGTGGGTGTAAATCCGTGGGGAGCTTGTGCAGCTTCATGTCTTCACTAGTTGTGTGAGCTGGTGCCTCATCCACCCATCCCACTCAAGTGTGGCAGCTTGAGCCCCCATGCCTGACTTTCAGACAAATACAGCCCTTGGGTGCTGCTGGGGCTGCTTTTATCATTCCCCTTTCCAGAGAGAAATAGCTGTTTTCTGCCTCCTCTGGCTTGCTGTTGCAGTGACCACCCCTGCTGTCACAAGGAGCTCAGACACTCGGGTGCTCGTTCAGAGAGAGGAAGAGGTTTCAGAAGTGTTTCTGGTGGGGGAAGGAAGGGAAAAGCCACAAAAACCAGGCTGTGGAGGTTGGGACAGGTGGGCAAAAGCTCCCGTGGGAGGAGGTTTGTGCAGGTAGGAGCAGCTGTGTTGTGTGCTCTGCAGAGGGGGGTTTCCTTACAGCAGTAACACAGCTGTGTGGAGGTGTCTGGCCAGCTCCTGGCATTTCTGGAGCCTGGGCCAGCTCTGTTGGTAGGAGGTGATGGTTTGGGAGCATTTAAACCACTGGAAGGAGTGGGAGCTGAGACACTCATGACGTCCTGCAGCCCTCTCTGAATTGATCATGGTTGCAGGAGACCAGTAGAGGGTCTGTACTGGTGGAGCCCGTGCCCTGCTGGTGTGGCTGGGGATGGTGCTGCCCTTGGGTCGGCCGGGACGTGATGCCTGGCATGGGAGCCAGTAAGTCCTGCTGAGTAGGGATTGTTTCCCAAGTCTGTTTTCTATAACTCTAGATGAACAGGAACGAGGGGCTGAGTTTCCTGTGAGCAGCACAGAGCAAAGGGATCTGAAAGCAGAAAGGTGAAAACACCAGTGTCCACAGACCCAGCAAGGCAAACAAGCTGAAAAAATACTGAGAGTTGATTTAACAGAGCGCTGAACCCAGAGCTGTCTGATCCCTTTAGCAGCCTCCCCAGAGAGGAGAAATAGAAGGATTCTTTGACATCTACTTTTCTTTTGCCACCTCTCCCAGCTGGTTCTGATGAGGCTGAAGGAGGAGACTGAGTTTAGCCCAAAGCAGAGTGTGACAGTCTCGGTGTAGATGTGCTTTCTAAACAACAAAGCCCTGCGTGTCATTCCCGACTCCAGATGACCTGGATCAGCCTTCCAGAGGAGATTACACTGAACTGCTCCAGCTCGGGTACCTGGCACCTACATCTCCCTGCAGGCACCGAAATAACAGCCTTGGGTTTGAAAGATGCTGAGCCAGCTCAGACTCTGCATTTCAATCGTTTAAGCACTCTGAAAAATCTGCCTGTTCGTTCTGATGCCCAGATAGGGGTTTCTGGGCTTAATCACCCACCTTTGCATTTCAAATATTCGACCTTTGTTTTCTTTACTGACTGCAGACAGAGTGGCCCCCGAATTATGATTTCTTTCTGCTTTTACACAGCTGTAAACAGCTAGCAGAGAGGACTGTGAAGTTCTGTGACTTATTACTGAGGAACAGGCATCTCTGAGAAACAACACTTTATGCAGCTCGGGGGAAATTTGCAAAAAGGGGAATATTTGCTTGTTTTTGTTCATGTGAACATGATCCATCATATATCTAAAGCCCACAATCAGTGGGAAAAAAACCCACCCAAACGACCCGAAACCTTTGCCCTCTCTTAATCTGCGTACAAGAGGTTTGGGTTTGTTTTTCTGTATGTGCTTCCCCTCCCCATCCCTCCCTCCCTCCCCCCAGAATAGAGGCAATTGATAGGCTCATAAACAAATACCAAACATCAAGTCCTAATCTCCATATAGAGGAGCCTGACCCGTTTTATGGAGCGAGAGGGTCGAGGGAGGAAACGGGGCCAGGAGTTTGAGGTTTAATGCTTATTAAAGTTTTAGTGGGTGGGAAAATGCAATCAATAAATTCTGTTTAATGCCTGGAAACTGGTGTTAGCTTTCACTAGCTGCACTGGAGAGGAGTTTTCATTTTGCAACTAGGACACTCGTAGTTGGAATGACAATGAATGTGGAGTGAATGTGGTCCCAGTTGGAAGCCCATTCTGTGAATAGCATGAGAAGTCCCCCCACGTCCCCTCCCTGGCTCCGGAGTGGGGCAGCTTCCGTTTTTAATTAGCAAACCAGGCAAAATTTACCTCTTTGTGTCTCTGCTCCTTTGGCCCGGTGGATAGCTTGGATTTCTGCATCTTGCTGTCATGAGGCTGTTCTTTTTATTTTTTTTTTTTCCCCTTCAGATTTGGTGAGGGGAGGAAGGGGGGGCTTCAGGATACTTAGGATTAAAGTCATTGTTCAGGGGTATTTGCAGCCAGCTGCCTGCATTAAATGAAGATTAGAGGAGTGCACATTAGAAGTGCAAGGGAAATGCAGAGGAGCTGGGATTTGGGAGCTGCATAGCTGTGAACCCAAGGGGAAAGGTTGGGGCTTTATGGCAGATTTTTTCTGATGCCATGTGATCCCAAAGCCCCTTCAGAAAAGCATCACAAGGAACTGCCTGGGAACTGTAAAGGGACCCAGAAGTCTTTGAGTCCCTTAGAAAAGTTCCTCTGAGGTAAACCTAAACTTCTGGGACCGGTGGACTCGTGTATTGCTTAAAAATCCATCTGCCAGAGCACTTAAGAGGTGGTGAAGGTTTTGCTAAGATACACTAAATAGCTTAAACCCACCTTGGAGCTCAAAACTCCAAAGATAATTAATTTTTGAAGCACTTTAGGAGGCAAATGAGGGTGTAGAGGAGGAGCCCAGAAAAAATAAATCAAAATAATTATTTCACAAGGTATGCTTACTCTTCTAAGGATAAGAAAGTTTAAAAGCATGGTGCAACGATTTGGTTTCTGTCTTTACTCATTTGTGTCATGTTTCTTTTAGTGCAGACTGCTAATTCTTGGTGTGTATCACCCACTGAGCCTGAGCTCAGCTCTTTGGGATACTGGGAAGCCTCAGTTCTGTGCCTCAGTTTCTCTACTGGCTTCAGAAACACTTGTTGCAGTGATTTTTTCTGGACTTTCTCTGCCATGAGGAGCAGGAATGTAAAATATGAGACTGTTTGTGGAGGGCTCTGCCTCTTGAGATGAAGCTGGGATGCCCCTGCTGTGTTGTGCCAAAGCTGGGGCCAAGCTGCTGGCCTTTGTGGCAAGGAGAGGTAGACAGCAGAAGGAGAGGCTGGACCTGCAGCTGTGCTCTGCCTAGAGCCAGCCGGGTGGGGGTGGCAGCGGCAGTGTCGGGTCACCCTGCCCGCAGGAGGGGGTGGTCTGGGTTGCCCCTGTGTGGCCAGTGTGGTTGGGTGAGGTGGGCTGTGACCCACCAGCTGCGGGGATGTGCTCACCCAGCCAGGATGGGGCTGGTGTCACCCCCACCACCATGCTGGGCTGCTGAGGGCTGCTGGGACTTGTTGCTGCCCTCCTTTTGAGTAAAGCACAAAGTCTGCAGGAGCTGGGAGAGGAACCCCTGGCGTGGGCATCCTCATCTGAGGTGCTTCAGCACAAGCCAGGAGCTCTCATGGAACCCTCAGCACCCCCACCCTGCCAGGCCTCTGCTCCCTGCTGTGTCTAGGGACCACTGGTGGAGACATTTCCCAGCAGCTCTTCTCTTTCTGATAAATATGAGCTGCAGAGCTGGGAGAGGGATAGATCTGGATGGTGGTTGCTTCCCTCTTTGTGTCTTGAGTGGGGAACCAAGTAGTGGCATGGTTTGGCCAGGTTTAGGGGTAACTCCCCACCACTGCCTGTTAGAAGCCAGCAAAGCCCCCAGCCTTGGCTGTGCTTGGGACAGGCTCTGAGCTCTCTGCAGCAACCACAGCTTTGTGTCTCCTTGGGTTCACATTCCCAGTTTTGGGTGTAGCCAGAAGATACCTTTGATTTGATCCTTTTTTTTTGGTTTGGTTTTTCCTCTTCAGGGCTTTCTAAGTGCCACAGGGAAATCCTCCTGGCCAGAGCGTTCCTGTAACTGTTTTAACTCTGTGCTGATTTATTTCTCCTTTTAACTCAGCATCTGAATTGGGTGATCTGAGAAAACAGTCCATTAAAAGGAGGATACTGTAGAGTCCTGATGAATCCTGTTTTCTACTTGGCCGGTGGAACAGAAAGCTAATTGCCAGTAGTAAATCCATTCAAAGGAGGGCTGGAGGGAGGGAGAAAAGCTAATATTCCTCCTTGAATGCCATTTAATCTCTGAAACCTTTCATGCAGATGTAAATTAGGATTTGCACAACAGAGTCAACAGTTGCTCTGTAGATAAGGCAGATTTGCAACATCTGCTTTTCCATTCTAGCAGCTCTTCCAAAGTCACTGTGGGGATAGCCAAGCTAAACACTAAAGACTTTTTTTTTTTTCTCTCCATAATCTCTTGTTTATGAAGATAGCTGCATATGACTAAACCTGGTTATTGTTCTGCAAATTCTCTAGGAAAAAAAAAAAAAAAAAGGCTTTCTTCCTAACAGAGATGTAAAAAAACCCCAGCTGAGGGGCAGTAAAGGGCAGCACACTCCGAACATCTCTGGGAGAAACATTGTCTGGTGAAAACTGCATAGGCCACTGGGGTGGTAATACAGTGTAAACCATTTACCCTGCATTATTATTAGGAAAGTTATTTTAAGCTTCTCTAGAACTGTCCCTTCTCCCTCCCCCTCCAATCAAACACGTAATAGGTGAACAAGTGGCACTTTCACACTCACAGGGTGGAGGTAAATGCTTTTCAGATGAGGTTTCCTCAAGCATGTTTCTCCATCAGAGTTCAGGCTTCTACAGGAGCAACTTTTCCTGAGGTGTGAGCCCCCCTGAGCAGGGGACAAATGATGCTGCTTCAGCAAAGCATCCAGCTGAACACTTCAGGAACAAGCCCCTTCTTCCTGGGGGGACTGCAGCCTGACGCTGGGAAATGTGCTCTGAGAGGGTCTTGACCTTTGCAGGAGGAGAAAAGGGGGAAAGAGCAAAAAGACAGGATACAGATATTTTTAGAATACATTTTATTTTATCTATACAATATCGTATAAAATTATAGTTACTATTTATGCATTTGATATATTTTTCTGTGCCAGGCTGGTGCTGCACCTTTGGAGGCAGGGCTGTAGCCTGGCAGGGGTGCTTCACCACTGGCACCATCAGGGCTGCTGCAGAAAGGAGAGGAAGCTTTGCCTGGCATAAAGCAGGGCCAGAAATACTTCTCTAAAGACCCCTCTGCTAGCTCCTTGCCTGCACTGAGGGTCTGTGGTGACTGCAGGGGATCCCAAGATCTTCTTGTGCCCACCTCTCACGGGGGCTGCTGCTGGGTGCAGGTTCTGGGGCTGGTTTGGTGATTTTCAGTATTCCCCTGGGGCCTGTCTGCTGCTCTGGAGAGATGGAGGGGATGGGCACACAACAGGGTACTCCCTGGAGGTGGCACTAGGGCCACACTGGTCCTGGCTGCTTTTTAAATGAAGGCAGGTCCTAACTGAACAGCATTTGGCAAGACAAAGTGTTTTCTTTCCCTTCTGGGCAAAGGGGTTTGCTGCTCTTGGTGCAGAAGTGGTGAGGTGAGCTGGGGAAGTGACCCTGTCCCGTGAGCAGCCACAGGGAAGAACACTGCTGTGGGGGTGTGTACAGTGTGGACCCCTGTTAATGCAGTGGGACACTGAGTTTGGGTAAGGAAGAGCTAAGTGTGCAGAGAGGACACGGCTCTGCTTGGAGCCAGGAGGAGGTCTGATGCTCTTTGCCAGCTTGGCTTCATTCATCCCACTGGTGCTGGAGTTTTCCGTGTCCCTCTGACAGACCCCAGCTCAGTGGCTGTGACCACGATCCCCCTGGAACAGGGCACCAAACTCCACGTGGTTGTTGTCAGTGATGCTGTAGTGTCCTGCACAGGGGATTTGGTGCCATCAGATATAGAGCAAGAAAGGTTTCTGAACTAACCCAAGGAGAAATGAGTGGGGTGCTTAGTTTCTGGGGAGCCATAAGCAGCCCGGGAATGCCCCCCAGCATCCATCTCCTCATCCTTTTGTGCCTGGAAAAGAAATAGCTGCATCTCCTCCTGCAGCTCGTGAGAGCTGCTGCCTTAGGAGCGAAATAAAGCCTCTCCAGGCTCAGCCTTGATGTGTGAGAGGAGCAGCCATCTGATGGAAACACTGACAGGGTTCAGCACTTGGCAGGGTGAGCCAAGCAGAAAGGGAGTTAGTGCTGGGATGAGCCAGGCAGCCCCAGAGATGAAGTGTCTTATCCTTATAAGTGAATACATACAAAAGCAGTTGAGCCTCGCTGGGCCAGCTGCTCCTCGTGGTGGAAGGTGCTGCCTTTTTGCTCCTCTTGCAGCTTAAAATGGCCTTTCTCTCCAGTGTGTTTGCTGCTGCAAGTGCTGTTGTCCATAGAAGCATCTCCTGGTGTTTCTCCACTCATTACTGCTTTGGCTAAACTAATAAATGGTTGGATTTCAGTCCTGTCTTGGGAGCCCACAGCCTCCTCCTCTCCAGGAACCCAGCAAGGCTGCAAATGTATTCATCCCTGCTCTGCTGACAAGTCAGTTCTGAGAGAGGGCTCTTGTAACCCCCACACAAGTTAACTCCCCAGTAATTAATACCTGTGTCTCCTGTGGGTTTTGAAAAGATCCCGAGTGGGAGTTTCCCTTGGAACAGGGGGGCCTTTCAGAGGTCTTTAGGGAAGTTCTAAAGCCTACATGGGGATAGCTGTTTGGCAGCAGCAAGGGTAGGTTTTTTGGGACTCAGGACTGACATCAGCCCCATCAGATCTGAAACCTGCCTCCCCCAGAGCTGCTTTGCAGTGGGAACTGTTCCAGTTGCCCCAGTCAAAGGTGTGTGGCCACGTGGAAGGAGCAGTGTGTTGGGAAAGCAGGGTGCCTGCTCCCCTGTACTCATCTCCTTCTGAATGAAGAAGTGCCCAAACCCTCAGCCAGGTCCCCAGGGGGCTCAGCACCTCTGTGCTGAACTCCTCCCAGCCACAGGCTGCACACACAGCCCTGCCACTTCACTCACACCAGGTGGTTCTGCAAGTCAGGCTGGAGACTGGATGCTTGGCCTCAGAGGAGGCAGCTTCTTGTCTCCTCCATGTCTTGGTGTCTTTGGGAAGGTGTTGGAAACACCAAATGCAGCTGGAAGGCAGGAAGGAGGTGCTGGGTACCCAGTGGGAGAGATGAGCTCTGGTTCCTCACTTTAAACTCCAGTTCTTCTCAGCATGGAAGGGAATTAGACTGCTGAGCTTATGGATTTCTCATCATACTCAAAAACTATATAAGGAGCAGTAAAATTTCATCCTCTGAGGCCACAGCTGGGCACAGTGCTTAAGCACTCAAGTGCCCATCTAAGTACTTTGTTGAGGTCTCCAGTTTGAGTCCTGTTTATTTTTTAAGCTATAAGCATGTAAATGGATTTTTTTTTTAAACTAAAGAATTGAGATTGAAAACATGAGTAACATTCTCCTTTCAATTCACCAGTCAATAGGAGTGAAGTCACCAGGACTGGAGAGTGCATTCAGCTGGCAGCACGATGCTGGCTGGAGATGGGCAGGGGGGATTTGAGGGCAGAGATGCCAAAATAGAGTTGTCAGAAACAAGAGAAGCAGCTTTAGAAGACCCCAGTTGCTCTGCTTTGAGTCTAAAGTGCATTTGCTCTTAATTTCAGCATTCCTTAATTATGTTTTATAAGAACACTGTTGCTTTGCCATTAACCCAGGTTCTTTATGGCTTTCAAAGAAGAGTGATTTAAAAGGCTCAGCAGCATGGTTTGGCTCGTGCTTAGTCTGGGCTCGTTGCTGTTTGGGAGGTTGGTGATGCAAAAGCCAAAATAGACAAGTCTCGATCGTTTGGCCAATGGTTTGGGTAAAACTGTGTGTCTTGTGTGCAGGGACTGTGAAGCTGCATGGGGTTTGCTTTCCAGTATATTGAATTAGCAAGAGCTTCCATCAGAGTCAACACAGATCAGTACCCAGGCCTGCAAGTGAAAAGCTGTACATAGGCATTTTAATTGGAAAGCCCAAGTTAGTACCATCAAAAAAAAAAACAAACCCTTATAGTCTAAAAGAAAGAAAAAAATATCTGAAAGAAGCAGTTAAACCAGAGTATTTCTTAATTCTGTTTCCCCAAGGATACATCCCAGTTTGGAAGAGACTGAACACTCAATATTGCAGTGTGTGCTGGTCTGCTAGAAAGATGCTGGAGCTCTGCTCTGTCTTTATTTTTCTTTTTACTAAAAGTATATGCTTTCAGGGAAAATATTTTCATTAAAAGAAAAAAACCCAACCCAACACCGTAAACCTTTGACTGCATGAATGCCACAACGTTCTGTCCAAACCTAAACTATTTCAGCTGGAACTGCTGCTGGGGTACTGGAGGAAAGGCTCTTTGTAACCCCAATGAGTGTGGGCTTTGCTTCCTGCAAGAGAATACCTCCCATGAAATACCACATTTTCAGCCCCCCAGGATTCTTCATTTCTACAATACAAGGCTATTGACTGAAGCATTTGTATATTTTTAATTTTTGTATTTCCCCAAGAATAAAATCTTGCATGAGAAGAAGTGGAATTTTTCTCTTACAACCCACTCCAACTCTTCCATTCGTGGCAGGAGAGCAGCTTGAAGCCAATGCCACATCCTCAGACACTCAGAGCTGCTGTAATTGCACTGGTTTCACAGTCAAATTGTCATTTATGAATGTGCTTAAGATGCAAAGTTAGGATCTTTCTGTGTCTGATTGCTCTCAGAGATTGACTGGGGCCACCTGGGTTTGGCTCATAGGATTAGGTTCGGACTAAACTGTTCTGATTTACTTTCTACATGCTGAATTGTCATCAGAGCACAGAATAGCCCTTCGTAGATGTCCGTGCTGGGCTGGGTGATGCCTCTGGAAGGAAGGCCATGGTTTGGGTGTCCAGGGTTGAAGCCATCCTTGTAGACCAGCCAGCAAGCTGACTAGTGTGCACAGCTCTGCAGTGTTACCTGCCTGGGGCAGGCAAGGCTCACCTCTGGCACAGAGGAGCTCTGGGCACATGGAAGCATCAGTAGCCAAATAAAAGTTGCATTTAATTTTAAAATATCTTTTATTCTCCAACACCTACTCATATTTATCAGTCTCCCATTTCTCTCTCTGCAGAGTACTTGAGGAGTGAGACTGCCTTTCTGGAAGAGTTGGTGTTTGGAAGTGGAGATACCATTGAACTGTCCTGTAACACCCCAGGCTCTTCTGTGTCAGTTTTCTGGTTTAAAGATGGTATTGGGATTGCACCTACCAACAGAACTCACATTGGACAGAAACTGTTGAAGATAATCAACGTGTCCTACGATGACTCGGGGCTGTACAGCTGCAAGCCAAGGCATTCCAGTGAGGTGCTGGGAAACTTCACAGTCAGAGTGACAGGTATGTGCAGAAATACAGCTCTATAATTGCCATTTTTGCCCCTTTAGGTGTCCAGCACAGCTTTGTGGTGTTCATTCATACTCGGTAGGTCCCTCCCTCCTGGTACCTCATGGCAGTGATTAGGCTGATGGGACAGAGCAGTGAAGAAAGCTTGTGTGTCCATTCCAAACCTTGCAGCTTGATGCTAATACTGGAAGAGACCTAGAAACGGTGCTGGTCAGATTAAACCCCAAATCCCCCTTAACACTCAAGTAGATGCAGTGCTACGTGTGCCTTTGAAGTCTTTTGTGAGTGAGTGAACTGTGGCTCAGGGAGGTTAAGTGACTTTTTCCACTTTACGTGACAAAGCAGTGGCAAAATTGCAGGGCAAAGCTGGAGATTCCTGGAAACCAGTTCCCCTGTGGCTGCTGAATCTCTTCCCTCCACCCTGGCTATCACAGATGAGCAGTTTGTGTCAGAAGTAGCTTGTCTGTAAACTGTGTGTATCTCTATGTGCTTCACCAAAGGTACTTGCTGGGATTCATCTGCTGCAGGCAAGCTCTGTGTTAGCAAAGCACATGTGTCATGATTTGCTTGGCTGTGTTTTCCATGGTTAGGACAGCAGGACAGAGCAGCTACAAGCTGTCCAAGCTGGGATCACTGAACAGAGTGCCAGAGAAATCTGTTCCCAGATAACTCACCACCAACGCTAAAGTCATCTCCATCATTTCAGGCTGCATTGGTAGGTGGATACTGGTCACTATAAGCAGATAGAAAGTCTCCTGATAACACAGATTTAAAAATCTGGATTTTCAGAAGAATTAACCCTTTGGTGATCTAAGGTTTTTGAAAGCTTTACTTTGCCCTTGGACTGTTGGGAGTTTTTCCAAGCATCCCTGAACAGTAGGTCCTTGCCTCCAAATGTTAACTTCCCTCAAAAAGTAAAGGGGCTCTGTCTGAAAAGCAAACACAGAGATGTTTGTAACTGTAAATCACATCCACTCCATAAAGGGCTTTCTCATGCCAGAAACAGGATTTTGTGAGAGAATCAAACCATCATGAGAATAAAAGCTCGTTTCAGCAAGCCATCAGCAACATCTGCTTTTCATTGGACTTACTGGAGATTGCTGTGAATGCTTCAAGGTCATATCAATTAAATGGTTAAAGAAGTATTTGGCCCTTGAAAGGCTTTCTTTAACTAGGTATGATTATTGGAGCTATCCAAGGAACTGCAGGTTGTTGTTAGAAACATTACTCTTTTTTTTTTAAGTGACATTAAAATGCTTTTGAGTTCAAGGGGCAGCAGGGAGGTAGGAGAGGGCAGCTGGTTACAGCTCAAATGAAACAGCTGCCAGCCCCAGAAGTTTGTAAAGTGAGAAATTGTTTTTAATAGTGTAAGGGCTGATAATCCCCTGCTTTTAAAAAGTTTAAGCTCCTGGTGTTTTTTTCCTATTCTCTAATAATAGCTAATAACAGCTTAAGAACAAGCAAGTAACCTGAACCTGCTTTCTGACAGCATTATGAGTCTTCGATTCTATTAGCCCACTGTCATTACCAGAGTGCTGGCAGTGTGGAGCCTGTTGTAGCTGTCAGCAGCACTCTGAAACTTTGAAGCCCTGCTGCATGTGGCAATGCTGGTGCCTCTGGTGTGCTCAGGTGGCTCTTCATCATCAGTATTGATCACTCAGAGATTGTTATCAGAGATCTGGGGGTTGTGTCCCCCCTTTTTAGAGGTAATGCCAGTGGCTCAGGAACCTGGTTGGATATTTGTGTAAATATCTGATGTCTGGGGCTGTTGTGTGTTAAATTGGTTTAAATCTGTGCTAACAAACTGTAATTGCTCTAATCTGTATTCTTAAGTGAGCAAAGCTAGGGTGGGTATATTCAGAATAGCTGCTGTACACATAAATCTAGTTTGAGAGATGCTTCCAGAGTCTAGGAGTGTATCAGGAGTTTCGAGTCTACAACAAATTCTCTTCTGTGGATGCTCTTCAGTGAGATGCTTCTTGCTGAAGGTAGAGCAAGGAGGTGTTGGAGCTGCATTTCACCTTTGAAAACCACGTTGATTAATAGCAGGGCTTCATCTCTTTCAAGTGCCTCCCTCGACAGCATGAGCTTGAGTGTTTTACTAGCTTACAAAAAAGAAACTGCACTGTCCTCTTAAAACCTGAGCACTTGAAGAGGATCACAAGTAGAGGCTCTCAGCCCTGCCAGTAGAAGCTCTGTTTCTGGAACCATTTCATGCACAGAACAGCCTGTGGATTTAGTGGTCGAGCAGCACCCACCCCTGTGATGAGCACAGACTGTAGCTGGTACCAGCAAAAAGAGCTTTCAAAATACCCAAGACTAAGCTCTTTAAAACAGATGACTATGAATTTAAGCCCCTTTTCATTCATAATTAAAGTTCTTTCTGAACAGCTTCTAGCACTTCTTGATGGTGCTGGTGCTCATCAAGTTCTGAAAAGGATTACTGTGTTAGTCAGTGACTAACAGCTTACAAATTTTTAGTCATCTTCTGAAAAAGGTGATGATTTAGTAACCTGAATATGACAGTAACTCTAAACATGTGACTTTTGGTCTTAAAACCTAAGCTACATCTCATCTGAAGCACAGGCAAGGGCAAATAGTGTTCCCTCAGTCTTGTGGAAATGTTTTTGAACTGTTTTGTTGGGGTTTTTAAATTCTTCTCCTCCACTGGTTACAATTGGTTCATTGGAAAATATAAACTTAAAACTGCATGTTCATACACGAGTAACCAAATCTGAGAGTGCAGGGACTGAGAATGTGCTGGTTTCTCTGTCAGTGCTGGTGGGGATTTGGCTCCGTTTCTGCCGTTGCCAGGACTTGAGTCAACCTGCTGGTTCAGCCAAGACACCTAAACATCCCCTGCACTTCCAGCAAGCCCTGTGGCATTTCTCCAGTGCAGCTGCCAGCAGGACCTCAGCTGGGGGTTTGCTGTTAGATCTGTCTTTCCTGAGACTCTGCCAAAGTGCAGAGAACGAGCTGCCACTGCAGTCTGCAGCAGGGAGGTGATTCCTGACTTTGTTGCTTCTCTAGATGGTAAATATGTCTGGGAAGTCCATCCAGATTCTGCAGAGAAGTAGTGCTTGTTGTTACCTCTTCCCGCCTTCCCGCCCTCACACCTTCCCGCCCTCACGCCCTCTCGTCCTCACGCCTTCCCGCCCTCACGCCTTCCCGCCCTCACGCCCTCTCGTCCTCACGCCTTCCCTCACTCCCTCAGAGGAATCCAAGGAGAGAACAGATTCACAGAGTAGCCATCAAACCATTGGTGAAGGGAGAGGTTGGATTGCAAGTGGAAACTTTTAAAGCTCTGGTGTGAGTGGTTGAGCAAGGAGTTAACTAGGGGGAATGTGACAGGGGTGTACTGACTTCAAAGAAAAACGCAGGGAAAGTGAGTTAGAAATGCTGACCTGTCAGAAAATCTTCAGAGGGAATGCTAGAGGGGAAAAAAGCAGGGGAGAGCTTGTTCTGCAGAGAGAAACTCCCCCTTTTGGAATTGCTTTTGTATTTCTGAGGAGAACAACACTTTGCACAGGGAGATTTGGACCTTGGTCTCCGGTGGCAGAGCACTGGCAAGCTCGTGACACCTTTCTCCCTGTTCAGAAAGCTCCTGGCCAGTTGTGTCTGGTCCAGCAGCCTGGGATGTACTGGTGGAGCTGCAGAAAGGTCACCCACCCTTGGATGTCCTCTCAGTGATGCCCACTGTGGCACCAGCAGCCTCACCCAGTGTGGTGTCCTCACGCCATCCTCTTTCTGCTTCACTTCTCTCTCCTTCTTCTAGATTCGCCTTCATCGGGTGATGATGAAGATGATGATGATGAGTCAGAAGATACAGGTAATTTGTTTTTCTGGGGTGCAGATGCCTTTTCTTTCCAAGAGGTGTGGCTCCACAGCAGCTCATCTGGGTGTTCGGCTGACTGGACAGCAGCTCTTTTTCCATGTTGAAATGGAGATTTTCATGATGATGCTTATCTGCAAATTGGACTAGCTGCCAGGGTGGTGGTGTTAGAATGTCCTGCATTAGCACAATCCTTCTTTTTGGAGGCTTGATTCTGCAAATCTGACTTGATGAGGTGGAGTGACAAGTTTTGAATGTGAATCCAGACAAACTCACTTATTGTTTTGGTTTTGGGGTGGGTTTTTTTATGTTCTACACAGATGTTTCACCAGCATTGCCCCATTGCAAACCTTGGCCTGCTTTATTTTTAGCTGTTTTGATTTTGGTCCTTACCAGCATCTTGGCTGGGGTCAAGAGCACAAAATTTACTCTAGCTAAGGGCCAAATGTACTGATGCTGTAAGTGGGAGCAACCCCTTTGGCTTTGCTGGCTCCTTTGTGCTCAGGAGGTGAAGGGAGCCCCAGGACAGCCCCTCTCAGTGCTATTACTCTGAACCTCTTTCAGCCCCAGTTTCCTGAAGGGCAATAGCATTAATCAGGATTATTACATGCTTCAGGGGTGTTCGTGTTATGTTTTATTAGGCTCTTTAGATTTCTGCAAAGCTAGCTGCCCATGCCTGTGTGTTTCTAATAAATAAACATCTTGCATTTGAGCTCCCAATCAGCTATGTATGTTGGCAGAAGTTCAACAGGACTGGAAAACTTCTCCTGCCTGTAGCACTGGACTTGCAGGACTCTTGAAAACAGGTCTCCCACTGTAATAAATTCATACCAGGGTGTCATGCAGTACATGGACAGTGAATGGTGAGTTACAGTGCCAGGCATCTATTGGTTTTCTGATAGCTTCTAATGAAGGTCTGAGGTGCTGTGGGCTCCTGATGCCACCTGAAGCCTAGTAGAAGTACAGGAAGAGGGGTCAGGTTTGGTCAGGGTTTGTTCCTGTTGCAGAGCAGTTTAAGAGCACAATTAATAGTTTGTTTTGGGTTTTTTTTAATGTGGTTTTTAGTAAACTCATCTCCTAGCAACAGGTATCACAAAACATCAGCTGGTTTATGGTGCAGAAAGATATGTTTTCCCTGGGAAGGAAAACACACATTTCACTGTGTGTATTTATAGCCTGTATTCTGGGCCTTCTTGACTTGAAGGCTGTCTCTTTTTAGACCTGAAGGTAAGCACTGGCTCTGCCTGAAGGTCCCGTTACAAACAGAGGGATCCTGTTCTGCTTTGAAAATGGTTGATTAGCTTAATGTGCCCGTGTGGTGAAATCTCACGGTGTGTCATGACATGGATGTGCTTATGTCACTTTGTTTGATGTCAGACCCTCCACTTAGCCTTCACAGAGCTCCTCCTGGGCCTGGGGAGCCCTGTTATTAACCCTGTCAACACCACAGCTGGGACATCCCCCCAGAGGGGCTGCACCACCCTGGGGGTGACATGTGGCTGTAGCCAGGGCTGTGTCCTGGGGAGAGCCCAAAGACCTGTGTCCTCCATCTCTCGTGGCACAGAGATACTGAAGAGGTGTTTGAGCCTCTGCTTGCCCATCAGCTGTAGCCATGGCCAGCAGTTGAAGTGAAGGCAATAAAGAGGCTTTGATGCGGAAGGAAAATACCACCCATAGTTACTCCTATCTGGGGGGAGTCCATCCAGGATCTTGCCTTCTTGCCCGACACCGAGTGCCACCCTTCCCTGCTGCCCCTGTAGTGACAAGTGCAGTGGGCAGCTCGGGAACGGGGCATCCTTGGGGATGGGCAGCCACAAGGAAGAAAGAGAAACTTGGGCAGCTTCAAATCATTGGCCTGTTTGTTGCAGCCTTGTCACCAACTGCCCTCACCAAAAGAGGCTTTTCCAATGCCTCTGTTCTCCACAGCTGTTTTTCCTGGCTCTGTAACAAAAACAAAACTCCCTTTTCACAGAGGCTCTTCTGCCCCAGTGCTCCCCACCCCTCTGTATCTGTTTGTTTGGAGCCCCTGCTGGGTAGCCCCAGAACCTTCAAAGAGCCCCTATAATCTCCAATTAAATCTGGCTGTGTGCTTGGAGGCGTCAGCTGGGGAAATTACACAATTAGGGTTGATTCTGTCTGCTGCAGAATCCTGTGGCAGCTCCTAATTGCTAAATGAGCGCTGGGCTGTATTAATTATTCCAAGTATTGCTCTAGTTTTAATTTTAATTGGTGATTCCAGTTGGATGGGTGGCCGGTGTCTTTGAGGAACAAAACGGGCTGTGGGGCTCAGTGTTTGATGATGAGAAAGGGCTGCTGATAATGTTTGCAGGTCCCTTTTTTTTGTTGTTTCTTTCCACACCTGCACTTGAAAAATTATTGCTTGTCATTAATTTAGAGACAGTAGGTCTAGAAATTTTTCCTGTCTTTCTTCCTCCTTTCTCATTCCTGCAATTCTCTGGAGCTTTGCTTGAAAAGAAGAGTTAGCAACATTTTCACTCCCTTAAAAAGCAGAGTGAAAGGACTCTGGGGGCACAGCAAACGGAGAGCAGAGATGTTTTGTTCACTGCTCCTGTGAGTGAGAACAAAAGGCACCGTTTTCAATGCACAGACACTTTCTTCCAGCTCCAGTTTGACTTGAGAGCCATGCCCTTGTGGACTGAATCTTGGCACATAGATCCAGGGGTGCCCAGGCCTGGCAAGCCCCAAGTGGCATGGAAGAGCACTTGAACGGAGGGAAAGCACTTGGGGAAGAAGCTGTATCTAACTGCAGGAGGGAGCAGATCCTGCCTTTGCTCTGTGCCTAGAGGATAGCCAGCTGGAAACTTTCCTGGGCCCCAGCTTGGGGCCAGTGGCAAAATCCCCGTTGGCTTCAGTGTCAAAATTGGCAGCCAGTGGGTTGATGGGTCTCCTCTGAGATTCAAACTCATCTTTTTGAGGGAGGAAACGTGGTGAAACATCACCTTGCAGCACGCACAGCCAGTGTGGAAAGGGGAACACCTCCCAGAATCAGTGTGGGGAGCAGCCCGGTCCTGGCAGGGTGGCCGTGAGATCCAGTTACATCCCCATGCCTGAGCCGGCCTCTCCAGCACTGGAAAATGGGATTTATTGTCAGCAGATAGGTTAATCAAACAACAAACAGCAGGTTCTTCATCTGCACTTCTCAGTGGCAGTGGGGGGGACACTTTTCCATCCGTGCCTGGCCTTTCCCTGAACTCCCCTTTCCCCGCCAGCGTCCTGTGAAGTCCCCAGGAAACGGGGGTGTGTTGCCAGAGGGGAGTGTTCAGCCAGGAAACAGCCTGTGCTGTGGGAACCAGGGACCAGATGTCTCCCAACATGGTTTCTGCAGCTCCCTCCTCTCCAGCCTTCCCAGCACCACCCCAACTGTCCTCCTCCCAAGTCCCCCCACAGGCTTTTGCCAACTCCTTCCCAACATGTGTGATAACAGAATCTTCCTTCACCATCAAGACCTGCTGTTCTTTCAGGGGTGTTGCACCCATTCTTCTAATAATTTTTGGAATATTCCTCTTTTTTTTGTGCTGTTTGACTGTTTTTCTGAGCTCAGCTGTTGCAAGGTGGATGGCTCCATGATGTCCTGCTTTAGCCTGTGTTCTTGTGTAGCATTCGAGGCCTCTCCTGGGTGTGTTGTGTGTTTACAGCAAAGTTTGTAGCCAGGATTCTGCAGGAGCATGGGAATTGCAGGGACTCCTCTTGCTAGTGCCAGCTGAGCTGCTGCTCTGGTGCTATCCCTGCAAGAAAAGGGCCTTAAGCAGTTCTGTTGGTTCAAAAATGAGGTGTACACAGCACGGGTGAGCATCAGATCCCTCTGATAGCTGGAGCTGTCTCTGATAGGCATCACAGTGCCACCAGCATGTTTTCCAGGACAGTTCTTGAGGGACCATCACTCCCAGTTTGTCTTGGCCAGAAGCACACAGGCCTCTGCAACCAGCAGGTTTGGCTACTGCTGTGTCTGTGGGTGCCTCCCTCCCCTCTGGAGATGCTGGTTTCACTGCTGGGCTCCACTGGTCTGTTCTGCAGCTCGGATTCTGTCTGTCCCCGTCTCTCTCAGTGTGGAGCAGGGAGTTGGGGGGCTGGATGTGGCTCCCAGCGTGGCAAGGGAGACACCCCACACACAGCTCTGCACTGTTGCCTTAAGAAATGAAAGCTTTAGGAGGCTTTTGAAAAAAAACTTTCCCTTTCTTTCTTCCCAGTACAATGGGTTTGCTGCTGCTGCTGCCTTAATTTGGAGTTAATATGTAATGTTTGTAACCCAGCCAAGAAACTTCGCTGTGCTTGTGGCAGATTATAGAAAATATCTCATGCTAGCACTGGTGTTTTAAAACTTATCCCTGTTCAAAGGTAACATGAATCTTTAAAACTAAAATCACTTGTACTTAAAGAACATAAACATGATAAACCAGTTTGGCACTGCTGGGGTTTTTTTTTTTTCCCCTTAAGGAGGCCACGCTACATTTGTTCTCACTGAAAAGCAAAATTTTCCAGTGCACTCAGCTAACCCTCTTCCTCTGCTCCCTGCCTGGCCCATCCACATGTTTTTTACAGTTCCAACATGGTTCTGCTGTTGGTGCTTCTGGGCCACTGTTGTCCCAGAGGTACCTCTGTGTCTTTTTACACACCGAGGCCTGATTCTCATCCTGCTCTGGGAGAACTCATCCCTGTTGATTTAAAAGCAGCTACTCTAGATTTATCCTGGCATCACTGAGAGGAGAACCCGGTCGTGAACCTTTCATCACAAACCTAGAATGCAGACACCCTGTCTGTGCCTGTGAGAGTCATTTAGCTGGAGAGCATTTCTGTGTCACTTATCTGCACTGCAGCAGGTAGCAATTTAACTGTCACCCTGCACATGCCAGAGCTTCCTGCAGTGCATCTGCTCACCAGCTGATATCCCCTTGTGGCAGAAGTGGACTCTGATCAGCTTGGCCTTTCCTTTCTCAGGTGTCCCCTTCTGGACTCGGCCAGACAAGATGGAGAAGAAGCTGCTGGCAGTGCCCGCCGCCAACACCGTCCGCTTCCGATGCCCAGCGGGTGGAAACCCAACGCCTTCCATCTACTGGCTGAAGAATGGCAAGGAGTTCAAGGGAGAGCACAGGATTGGGGGCATCAAGGTAAGGCCCTGGGCTGGATCACTCTTTTATCAACTGTAGAAAATTGTACTTCACAGCGAGCAGCGTCGGTGCCGTACAGCAGCGTCCTGACTGAGCGGGGGTGGGCACGTGCTCAGAGCACAGCACCTGCTTGACACCAGAGTGTTGGAAAGGGCTGCTGTCCCTTGGGATTGCAGGGTGTTCCCTCCGAGCTTGCTTACAGCTGACCTGAGTAGGTAAAAACGACGCTGAGTTTATGGCTGCGTTGTGGGTAGGGGTGAAAAGGCAGGAGCAGAAACTTCTGTCCTCATTTCTGGGCCCAGTGTGTTGAGACGTGTCAGACTGAGCTGAGGCTGCTCCCAGCTTTCAAGGAAAACCAGCTCAGCATCCTTTGAAGGTGTAGGAGGGAACTCACCAAAGGACTGGACTGTCGTGCTGGTGGTCATTAACATTCTTGTGGTATAAATCACTGACCCTTGGTCAAGTGTTGGATTCCCTTGTAGCCAGAGTAATAGCATCTGCTCCTTGGCTGCTTTCTTCTCCCTCCTTCCTTTCTGCCATGAGGTGTTCTGGAAGATGCTTTGGCTCGTGTTTATACGTAAGGGACATAAAACCTCACTGCACTCAGATTATTTAATTAGCCAGAAGTTTCTGTGCTACTGTATGTGACAAATTCTGTCAGGATTTTAACGGGAAAAACACGTCTTCTCTCATGTTTATTTTGTTCTTACTTTGTCCCCCGAGGTCACAGTAAGGCTCCTTCTGAGTTTTATTTGGAGAGAATAAAGCTGGCAGCAGCTGATGGTAACAAAATCAGCATAGCAGAAAGGACTCCTGAGCAGCAGGTTCTGGCTGCACTCTGCCAGCCTTGGCATATCCCTGCATTACTGCAGGAGAGAAGGTGATTTTTAGGAAGACACCTTCACCAGTGCTCTGAAAGCTGTGTGCTAATGCCTGCCACATCTGTAGTGTTTTGAAAGGAGCATGTCAGGCTCCAGAAACCAGAGGAGGAGTCAAAACAGTCTTCTCTCCCCATGGTCTGAGCTGATTTTTTCCTGTTAGCTCAGACCTGTTCCTGAAAGAGCCCTTTGTGATTGCTGCAGTGCAGCCTTTGAACCTCCTCAGTCCCATCTCTGTCCATCCTGGGCGAGCCTGAGGACACAGGTTGGGATTTTCTGGAAAGTTAAGGAGGGAAAAGAAGTGGTGAAGCAACTCCTGTGGTTAAAGGTGCTTTTGTCAGGTAACAGTCACCAAGCACAAGCACCTTTTACTAATTGCACTGTAAGGATCATCATGAAGTGTTTTCAGACTGCGCCACTCCAGCAGCTTTTTACAACACTCTGTGACATCAGCTGCACTGAATTATGCTTGCAGAATAATACCTAAAGCTGAAAGCAATTCCCCTACCCACTTCCCAATGGTTTTAATCTATCTTTGAGTTCAAATTGACATGTTTCATCCTCTGCAGCGTGGTTGTGAGTCTTTGGCATCGCTGTGCTTTGTTTCTCTAGGGGCACCTTCCAGCAACAAGCCAGTGCTTAAAAGAGCTATTGAAGGCAATGTCAGGCCAATTACAACAAGATTGGTTTAAGCTCTCTGTCTAGGTGTAGTTCTTTGTCCCTTTCTTGATATAAAGACATCTTTTTCTCTCTGTAATTTTCCTTCCCTTATTTGCTTGCTTTTGCTCTTGAGCCACAGTTAAATCTAAGTAGTCTAATGTAAATCTCATCCAGTATAAATATACTGAGAGATATCAGCTGAGATTTGAACCAGAAAAAGAGATTGAAAACCTGCTCAGTATCTCATGTATTTAAGATTTAAATTCCCTGTTACAACTTAACTTCATAACAGGATTAGGCAGCTTGAAAAGAATGGGCAAGATCCAGATCTGGCAGAGTTTGGTTGGCTTACTTCATCTCCAGATCTGGGCTTAACCCAGAAATCCTCGAGCTGGGAATGTTCTCATTTGTTTTTGGTGTGTGGAGGAGTTTAAATGTTGATTGTGAAAGGGCTGTGGTCAGCAAATGAAAGGTGACTTGCCATTCTTCCACTTCTGCCTCTTGCAAATGGTATTTAGATCCTGAGTGACTGCCCAGTGTAAAGCCTGCAAGAGGGGAGGGTGAGTGTAGAAAACACAAAATGCAGGCTAAGCTAGTTCTGTTACAGTTCATCCTTAACTGGTAAAGAAATTCATATGACTTATCATATGAAATTTCCCAAAGAGCATTAATGGTTAAATCCTTGTTGGAATCTCTAATATGGTAAGCCTGCGTGTGTTAAATGACCCTAGAAGGGAAGATGGAGGGGGAGGGGAGATAGAGGATTATCCCTTCCCCAGACCATTGCCCTGACTTGCATACCAGTCTGGCAAACATGGGCTGAGGTGCCAAGCGTGTCTGCAAATGTTTGTTTCACAAGGAGCCAAGAATGACAGCACCAAATAAACCAGAGGGATTTCCAGCATCTCACTTGATGAATGCCTGAGCTAAGTCACTTCATGTTTCCAGTGTTTTATCAATTGTGGTGACTGTGCTAACTTGGGAACGTCCCTTTTTCTTATGCTTTAAATCTAGATGCCAGTCTCAACCTCAAAAACCCCACCTTGTTTCTGGAAAAAGGTTCTGCCCTGTGAGCCTGTGCCCCCCAGGCTCTCTCTGTTCACAGTCCAAAGCCCCTGTCACAAACCTGATGAAGTTCTTTGAAAGTGGATCCTGAGTAAAACACCTAATTTGGACCTGGTTTTACAGTACAGGTCAGACTAGGGAGGCATCCATCTATCTGCAGCCCCATTTCCTTGAAGCTCCCGGAGGGTTCCAGACCCAAATGCTTTGCAAGGCTGAAAAGTGGATTAAAAGAAGTCTTTAGACACAACTGTGACACAAGCCAGTATGGAAATAAACCACTGAGCAGCCACAAATTTGCATTGAAACTTCCTTGATGTCTGGTATGTTCAGCTGTGAACCCAGGGTCCAGACTCTCTTCCCAGAGCTGCTCTGAGGCTGTAATTGCAGCTCTGTCAGAGAGATGCACCCAGCAGGATCTTTCTTTACACAAGGTGTAATTGAGCTCCATCTCTGCTGCCCTGGGAGTGCAGAGAGTACAGTCAGACCTGACCAGACACTGCAACAGCCAGGATTTCTGTACAGACCAGGCACTGCCTCCTGTACCTATAGCCTGAAGTGAAATGAGGTGCTGTGTTCCGGAAAGTGGGGTGCTCAGCAGGGCTGTTCTCAGGGGTGTGGTGATCTGCAAAGCTTAAAGATGCCTTTTGTTTGCTTACCTTGCAGCCAAGCTGTCCAGCCCTGTGACTTTAAACATTCTCTTTGCAAAATTCTGCCTCTAATTGCTACTTGGCCCTTTAAAGGAAAGCATGTGGATGCAATTTATGTGTAGCAAAAGAGGTTAAATGACTTCATATTTGAGTTCACCTGCTGCAGCAAGAAACCTCCAGGAGCAATTACACCCTTGTTTTTTTCCATCAACCCCTGACATTCTGTAGCGCAGCATTATTGTAATCTCCTGCTTCTGTGTCCTTGGAGTCACCTTCAAAACGTTTAATAAAGTTAAATGTTCTGCTCTGGGTGGCAGGCAGCATCAAATTAATGCCCAGAGATTTAGAGAGCTTTCATACACTGTGCATCCTGAAGTCATCTGTGTTACTGCTGGGTGCTTTCTGAATTAATTCAAGATTTGTTCTCCATATCCATTATTTCCTTTCTACTCATTAGAAACAAGCATTCTGGCTGGGATCACAGGGCAGCAGGTCGGGGTGGAGACACGGGTTGTGCTTTCCCTTTTGCTACTGAACAGCCAACAGTGGTGGGCAAGGGCCACGTAGAGAAAACCAGCTAGAATAAAACTTGGGCCAGAACAGGGGGGCTGGCCAGGCTTCCTAGAGACCACACTGGGGGCTGGGCATGTCTTCTGCTGTTGGTTTTTTGGGGGTGTTGGTTGGTTGGTTTTTTTGTCAGGGAATTACCTGTGGGGCTAACTCAGTTGTAGACACCCATTTCTGTTCAGATACCATGACCTGTTGCCTCCATAGCTCACATCTTGAAAATAAGTTACAGATGGGTTAAGAATTACGATTTTTAATAATTTTTTTCTTTGTGTTTTATGTAGAAGTTGTTAACAATCTACAGATGAGAGTACAATATCTTGAGCTGACAGTCTCTGGGCAGAGTGTTCTGGCAGAGGGGACCAGCATTATCTTGGCTGGTGCCTTCTGCAGTGCTGAAGCTGCCAGCTGGTTTCATGGTTATTCTTGCTCTGGAAGCATCTACAAGTGCTCACTGCACTCTGGGCGTGTTGTGTTGTCCTGGTCTCTCATCGATCTCAATTCCTTTTCCCATTAAGCCTTTAATGACCCTTGAAATGGGTGTTTGTGGTGATCAGGCCGGGTCTGGGGTCCATTCATGCTGGCCGAGAAGGTGTGTGGTGGTTCAGAGTTGGTCCCTGAGCACACGTGTGACAGCTGGATCTCTTGCAGCTGCGGCACCAGCAGTGGAGCCTGGTGATGGAGAGCGTCGTGCCGTCCGACCGAGGGAATTACACCTGCGTGGTGGAGAACAAGTATGGCAACATCAGGCACACCTACCAGCTGGATGTGCTAGGTGAGGTCCCACTGCTTTCCCTCCACAGCTCAGCTGTGCTGATGCTGAACGGGAGTGATGGGATATGGGAAAACAAGAGCTTGGTTTCTTTGCCAAAGTGCTGGACCGTCTGTCTTCTGAAATCAGTAACAAGCTTCCTTTTGGCCAACAGCTTGATCTGTGATCAGTAAATCACTTTTCTGGTCTGCAGAGGGGCTAGAGAAGGAATGACAGAGCTGGTGGGCCTTCTGTTTGGCTTGAGAAGCACTGAGTAGAGCAGTGGCCAGGACACCTCAGGGTGACAGTCCCGGTCTGTGCCCTTTGTAGTGAAAAGCCAAGAGATAAAGGGTTCAGAAGCCTCTTTAGGGAAGAAGGAAACATAGATTGAGACTTCCCTTTCTGTTTTTCAGAAAGGTCACCCCACCGACCAATCCTGCAGGCAGGGCTCCCTGCCAACCAGACTGTGGTGGTAGGGAGCAATGTGGAGTTTCACTGCAAGGTCTACAGTGATGCTCAGCCTCACATCCAGTGGCTGAAACACGTGGAAGTCAACGGCAGCAAATACGGACCTGATGGGACACCCTATGTCACTGTGTTGAAGGTTGGTACAAGCTCCTTCTTCTCACTCTCAGGGCAGTCCTTCCTCTGCCTCAGTGCTAGAGGGATGGCAGCTATGATGTGGGGGATGCTCCTCAAAAAAACCCACTGCCATACCCGTGGCAAGAGGGAGCAGCACTGAGTAAAGGTGCTCGCCATCACTGGAAGCCATAAACTTTATTTGCATGATTCTAAATAAGCCCTAGACTAGCACTGTAACCAGAAACTGCCATCAGAATATATTCAATGCCACAGTTCCTGGGAGAGTAATTGTTATTTACAGTCGATACTTGGAAGCTTGAGGGTCTCATTTTCTGTAATTGTTTTGTGTCTATAAGAAAAGAACAAATGTCATGAGAATAAGCCAGGGGCAACTGTTGGGATTGTTCTTGAAGCCTGCACAGTGCCATTACTTTGCTTTTTGGAGGGGGTACAGCAACAATGTCCTAAAGTCAATGTTCCAGGCTCTCCGTTTGCCAGAGATAACAGAACTACTGTAGTGGCACAGATAAGGAAAGTAGTTGTAAGAGCTGAGGCAACTGTGAGAAATGCAGTGTAATCAGAGAGAAGCTGTCAGATTACATTTGACCTAGAATTGTAAAAATAACCCTTTTTTACAGCTTCAATAGGGGTATTTTCAGGGCTTATTCAAATAAAAGGCTCCCAACTAAAACACATTCTTTCCTTTTCCAAGTAAACACACTGCAGTGTGCACATGCTAAATAATGCTGAACCACCTGAGAGCCAAGATGGTCTTGTTCCAGCTGCTAACGTTTGTGAGCACTGCTGTTATCCATGCTCAGGAAAACCTTTTATTTAGTGAGGCTTTGCTTTGCTAAAATGCTTTCTTGAAAGGGAATTTCCAGATTACAGCCAGAACAAAACCAGTGGGTCTGGTTTCCCCCCACCCTATGTAAATATAACAGAGAATAGAGAGTGAAAAGCACATGGGTCTTTTAATTATGATTTTTTTTTTTTTTTTAACTTGTAAGAAGTAAAGGCATCCTGTGGTGGTGTTGATTAAAATGCATAGGGCCAAATGGAGTTTTTCTGGCTCTGCAGTTACAGCTGAAGGCAGATTTTGTCCCTGCAGTCTCAAGCTGGGGTTGTCCTGTGCATGGGCATTCCCCTGCCCATCCTGCTGCCCACACCCTCCATCTCTTTGTGTGGAGTTAAAAAGAAAGCAACCCTACTTACCAGACAGCATCTACAAAATTGTAACTCAGCCAGATACATGATCATAAAAGCCAGAGACCCTGGAAATAATTACCCAGATTGAAATAACAGATTGGTTGGAAGAAATGGTTGGAGACAGTTGTTGGGGACTGGCAACGCACGCTCCGTGCGAGCTGATGGAGCTCTTTATTTCCTCAGTGCCTCTCCAAATGTGTCTGAATTATGCATATTTGAGCTCCCCTGGTCTCACAGCCCAGCACCCAGCTCTGAATAGCTGCCTGTGTCACATGCCATCTAGCATGGTCTCCGTGTGTGGTCCCCGTGGGATAAAATGCTACCTTTTGGAAGTTAGGGCTGCAGCCAACAGTGCCCTGTGTCACAGGCACAAGCTCCCATTTGGCTGTGGCAAAGAACATATAAATAGTCCTTATAAATGGTGGTTTAAAATGAAGCTGGGGAGGCACCGGGGTGGCTAGGTGATTAGAATTGCCAAATACCTTCTCTTCTGTGGACAGCAAAGGCTCTGCATTCCTGGAAGGGGAGCACAGGCAGGCGTTTGAAAGCACAAGTGTTGTTTGGTTTGATTTTTTTGCTGAATAGCCCCAGCACACGTCTGTTTACTCCTCCTTGTTAATCGGGAATGCTTTGGGTTGTGTTAGTGCCAGCATCAGTGCTGGGGCACAGAGCGTTTCCATTTTGGGATGCATCTTTTGTGCACCACAGCTAGGCCTCCCCAGAGCTCGGGCAGGCCTGGCTTTGCAGGGATTTTTGGGGTTTGGGTTTTTGTTTTAATGTGTGTGCTGCTTTTTTAAAGATAAAGATCTGATAAGCTGGTCTCACTGTCCTCTTGGGCCGGGCTTTATGGCCTCGTACCTCTGGTGCCACGTGGTGCTGTTGCTTGGACCCAGCATCCTGGCCATGCTGCTGGAGCAGGGTGCTGTTAACAGCCCTTCCCTGCCTGTGCTTTAGAACAGGCTCTCTCCAGACCAGTGCTTTGGTATCTGCAGGATAAGGGGTTTTTATCATCCTGCCCTTCCTGCCTGCTTCCAGGGGATTTTGTGGAGTGTAAGAGCTGCTATGGGGCAGTTTATATAGGGGAAGTACCCAGTCTCCATTGGAGTGAGTGGGATGGAGAGGTGCCCAGCACATTAAATTCCCCCCTTACATCTAAATGTGGGGGGCAAAACCCACCCAGTCCAGATGGATAAATTGAATGCTGTACTTTCAACCCATTTTTCAAACAGCCTGACAAAACCAAGCCATCACCTGCATCAGTTCCTGAAAGACTGGGCTAATTTGTGATCAAAGGAAACCCCTTTTTCTTCACAGAAGAGCTCTAAATGCATTCCAGTTATGGAGGGAGGGCTGGCAGCACTGTGCCCAAGCTTTGTCAAAGGCTAAATTGTATGTTCTGCATTGAAATGTGCCCAGTTTAATGATAAACAAGGCAGCAACAGCAGGCAGGCACATTTTCCCACTAGTCAGGACAGAGAAACTTGTCAGCATGTGAGACCTAGAGAGGAGATTAGGTCAAAACAAGCAGTGTTTGTCATTGGACGTGGACACTGGGGCTCCTCTTTGCCACCTCCAGGTTCAGTTCCTAATCACCTATGAGCTCTAGTAATCCTTTTGTTTTTAATGAGCTGCAAATAATATTGACAGGATCAGGCCTTGAAACCAAAGGCACCAAGACTAGTCTGGAAAGCATAAACCCAAAAATGAGAAGAGCAATTGTTTTATTTTCATGTCCAGAACTGAAGCTGATTTTTTTTTTCTAGGCTACTCTTGAGGCCACCCAAAACAGTTGTGCATTTTCAACCAAAATAACAACAACTGCTGAGGGAACAGGCTGATGTGCTGCTGTGGCAGCAGGGCAGAAGAGAAACAAACCCCTTGCTTAAGAGTCTGAAGTTTGTTTGATTTATATGCACCGCTTTATTTAGTAAAGAAGAGGCTCCTATAAGCAGTGGAAAAAATTACAGCTAATTTCTGAAAGGCAAAGTCAGCAGCGTGTCTCAGACCGCCACTGCTTGTGTTTTGTTTCCAAATTCTATTTTGGAATCTGATAATTGAAACAGTATTTGCTGAGCTGGGTTGCAAACACATCTCTGCCTAAGCCCTTTCTCTGGTGCTCCTGTCTGCAGAGTTGTTCAGAGACTGCAGGGCCTTTGCTCTCAGATGGAGAAGTGGGAAGTGGGTCTGTTTGATAAAGAAATCCAGTGTGTGAAGGGAAGGGAGTTCACCTGCAGGTGGTTTGGGGGCCAAATGCAGCTTCTGTCTTTGCCCAGGTGCTGGGCTAGGTCTCGGCACAGGGCGAGCTGGGGATGCTGCCAGGGGCAGAAAAGCAAGCAGGCGTGAGCAGTCAGTCCTGGCTAATGTGGGTGCGACGGAGGTGTTGTTTGGTTTACTGAAGTTCAGGTTTCTGTCTATTCCTGCAGTCTTGGATCAGTAAAAACGCTGAAGCCGATGCTAACCTAAATCTGTTCAATGTGACAGAACAAGATGAAGGAGAATATCTGTGTAGAGCCAACAATTTCGTAGGCATAGCCGAAAAACCATTTTGGCTCCACATTCGCAAACCAAAACCAGGTAAACCACAGACTCTGTCCCAAGGCCCTGGCAACTGCAAGAATGAGCTATAACATTTTTAAGAAGCTAGTGATTAAAATTACTATTCATTTTGTATTATACCCTGTCAACTGGTGCTGAATGGCTTTATCCTATTTTCTTGCTATTTTTTTTTTTACAAGTATGTAACGCCTATACAGCAACTGCCATGGAAAAATTCCCACAATAAAATGACTGTCAAATTTTGCTATCAACTCTTCATGCTTTTCTTCCTTTCCCTTCCTTACAATTGAGTGCTGATAACAGAATTGCATGTTAATCACCTGTGACGCTCAGAGCTCAGGAGAACTGAGCTGTTCACCTGTAGAAATGATACAATCAGCTGTGTCCCTCAGACAGCAATGGAGAAATAAATATTATCATTGGCTCACGCAAGCAAACGTGTTCAATAGAGAGCAGCAGCCATGGGCTCTGGGGTTTGACTCCAGCCTGGAGAGCCTGGCTGCTGTGTTGCTCAGTGCCACTTGAGGGAAGTTCCTTACAGGTACCTTCCTGTCTAATCAATACATGGCATTGAGATGCCCACCTGAAAAAATGCTAAAATTCAATTTATCCAAGAATCAAAACGCGTGTGTGTTCCTCTGATCAGCACTTGAGGTTTCCCCCACTGCATCTCCCCTCCTTTCCTTCTGTCATCCCTCTCCTCTCCTGCCATCTGTACCCCCTGTACTCACCCTACTAACCCCAAGTCAGTCATATTGTGGGGGCAATTTTTCATTTGGATGCTTTTGCTTGCATGCTTCTTTAGTGGGACAGAGTAAGAACCTGGTGAAGGGAACTTTTTTTTTGTTTGTTTGCTTTGGACTACAGGTTGCAGAGGGGAATGAATAAATCAATGTGGAAGATGGGCCCTTTGGAAAATAAACAAAACAACCCACCTTTAATCCGCTTTGAAATTTGCCTGTGGTGTCCTCACACTGCTGGGAATGTGGCTGGTTGTCTGTGTTCCCTCTCTATGTGTGTGTTTTTTTCCCTTAGACGGCAGGTGTTAACACAACGGATAAGGAGCTAGAGATTCTGTACTTGCGCAATGTTACTTTTGAGGATGCTGGGGAGTATACTTGTCTCGCAGGGAATTCTATTGGGTTCTCACATCACTCTGCTTGGCTGACGGTGCTACCAGGTATTTCCCTCTGTGCTGGCCTCTCCTTCCCTCTCCAGGGTGTCTCCGTGTGTTGCTTTAGAAATGCCAAGTTCCTGCAGCCCGCTCGGAAGAGGAGGTGTCACCCAGGGAGGGAGTTGCAGTGCCAGTGGTAAACCCACACAGCACAACACCTCTGTTGCATTATTCACGGCTCACGCTTTTTGGATTGCATCTGAAGACTTAAATTGGACTTTAAATTGGGGTTAAATTAGAGTAGATTTAGACTGGATATCAGGAGGAAGTTCTTGAGGGTGGTGGATCAGTGGCACAGGCTCCCCAGGGAGGTGGTTGAGGCCCCATCCCTGGAGCTATTGCAGGTGA
>JAOEGS010006823.1:38903-51759 GCA_025447755.1 Corythornis vintsioides
GTGTCCCTGCTCCCTGCAGGGGGCTGCACTAGATGCCCTTTGGAGCTCCCTTCCAGCCCTAAACATTCCATGATTCTATGATTTAAATCATATTTTTGCAGTAATGATACAAAATGCCCAGTATCCTTTTTTTTTTTGGATCTAGATAACAGGGAGGTGTTCAGAGTATTCAGGTGTTCTCCTCTTTGTTAGGAGAGAGTTAAGTGCCAAAATTAGGATCTTTGTTTCCTTACACTGCCAGTGGAGGAAACCTCCCCATCAGATGATCCACAGCACCTAAGTTGGACATGGACTGTGGATCATCTTTTCTGTCTAGCCCCACATCATAGCCTAAAATTAGATGCATGTAAGTGGTTGGTTGAGTACACACTTCCTTGCCTGTAGAATTATTGCCACTTTATGGATGAATGGGCTAAGATAGTGATCTCAAACAGAAGGTCAAGAGCAGTCCTCTGTAGACAGGAGTCCTGGCTCCCAGGGGCATTGCATGCTGCCTGCTCCAGCTGGGATCGATGAGAGCTGCAGTGGGATTGAAACCCAAGGCCAAAGTGACCTGATTTTCTGGTCTTTTCACGTGCAAAGCTCTCACTGACAATGAAACCAGCACAGAATATGCAACAGAGGAGTCTGCTCTCCAAAAGGGGGAATGAGGTGTCCCTTCACCTGCAGAAGGGGGCAGGCTTAGGCACAGTCCAAGAAAGCACTGGCAATATCCACAGTGACTCTCAGGGGTGCTGTGCCTTGCAGAGTGCAGGATCAGCCCTGGACTATGTTCAGTAGACCCTTACTGAAAGGACACCCAGAATCCTCTACACCCCACTTGGGCTCACCCCAATCCTAGACCACATTTGTGTCCATCTCATAACACATCCATCTCAGGATGTGTTTTAAGAACCAGGAACTTTGGCATTTCTAATCTTGACTTTTATCTGTGTGGGTGTTTCGGATGTAATTTCTTTTTATGGGGCTCAAGAAGGTCTCCTCCAGCATGACCCTGCTGCTGGGGGGATCTGCTGGTCTTTTCTCTTTTTATTTGCCAGCTCTGTAATAGCTGATCTGACCCTGTTTCTGCTTCTGCCATCCACTGGATGAGAAATCATTTCCTTTGGTTAGAAGACTAATGCCATTGTTATTTTGAGAATGTCCTGATACTGTCTCATCCAACTGTTACTCTGTTTTTACAATGTATGAACTTCCACCTCTTATTTAAGCAAAGAATGATCAGGAGAAAACCCTACCAAAAACCTGAAATGGAACTTTATATTGAAGTCAGCTGCAGTGAAGGATGGCCATCTGTGCAGCAGCAGGCCCTGAAGCACTACCCACAGAGAGGGGGCAGGACACAGCCCCTCTGGGGAACTTCTCCTTGTAAACCCCAGTCCATGATGTGGGAGGAGAGACATGGAGCAGTGTGAGCCAAGGCAGCAGAGCTGTGGCACTGCCCATAGTGCCTGATCCCAGGAGATCTGGTAACCCTTCCTCGCTGGAGGAGATGGCCCCTGGGCAGGATCAAGCCCTACATTGCTGACACACAGGCTGGTGCAGCCCCCAGTATCACCCAACAGCCCTGTCCTCATGGCCACAGCCACTGAAGACCTGATGGTGGAGCTTGCTGCTGCCAGATGCTGCTTTGGGGCAGCAGCGATGTACTCAAGCCATTAGCGAGCTAACAATGCTGGCATGACTTCATTATAAAGCTTCCCACTAGTGACTGTTCCTCTGATACCAGCAGTCCTTTGAAGGACCAGAAAGCAGCCCCTTTCTCTGGTCTACGTGCCCATCCTGAAAGGAACAAGGGGAGAAACACAGCTGAGCTTTGCTGATCCCAAACAAGTCTTGCTAGCAGGCAGCAGCTGGTGATGGACTCATGCCATCACCCCCAGGCTCAGCCACCTCTCTGGGCCAGACCTTCCAGCCCAGCAGAACTAAGTTTTTATGAAATGGATAGTGTGAGGCTTCCCTGTGTGATGCCCTACCCCTTGTGCCCTTTGAACCCCTTGGTCCCTCAGGGCAGGCACTGGCTCAGTGGAAATCTGGGGAAGCCAGCTCTGCCAAGTGCAGCCAACCCCACCCTGCAGCCTTTGCACAGCCAGGGCTACACGTGGTGGATGTGGGTGTAGCAAGATCTGGGTCAGAGGGACAGCACTGGCACGTGAAGATGCCCTCATCCTAGAGCAGTGGTTTTCAACCTGTGGGAGGAGAGCTCCCAGGAACCCCAGTGTTGTATCAAAGGGCAGTAAAGTGACCCCAAAAAGGCAAACCAAATCAATGTCTTGGCCACAGCCACAAGTGGAAAACCACTGGCCTAGGAGAGTACCCTCCCTGAAGCCCCTCAGGAATGGGTGTAGCTGAGCAAGTCCTCCCCAGTTTCTCTGATGTGTGCAGTGTCATGCAGGCAGCTGCCCACCCTGTCCTGACTGCCATCTCTTGTCACCCTGCAGCCAAGGAGCTCGTGGAAGCGGATGATTCGGGCTCAGTGTACACTGGCATTCTCAGCTATGGCAGTGGCTTTGTTCTCTTCATCCTGGTGCTGGTCGTTGTGGTTATCTGCAGGATGAGAATGCCAAACAAAAAAGCCATGAACACCCCCACTGTACAGAAAGTCTCCAAATTTCCACTCAAGAGACAGGTAACAGAAAGTAGATACAAGATTCCTATTCCCCGCTATGGTTGTCTCCCTTTGCTTTGTTTGGGTGTTTTTCCCCTCAAGACTCTCTCTCTAGGTGAGAAGCTCTACCTGAGAAGCCTTGCCCAAGAGGCACCCAAGTTGGGCTGCTTTTAGGAGTTTAACTCCTTTCAGTAGTTCCAGTGGAGCAGTAGCTGGTGGCAGCTGACTCTGGTTCAGGAGCAGCTTCCCAGGCAGCTGTCCACGCAGGGCTGGCAGTGCAGCTCTGGGTGCCACAGACAGCACATCTTGCAGGGGAACAATTTGGTCCAGTCTCCCTGGTGGAGCAGGAGCACATTTAGTTGTGCTTGTGTCTGCTTTCACAGTGATCACAGCTGAACCCAAACCAATTTTCATGGGAGGTGGTAAAGGATCCTCTTCCTCCATGCAGTTGGAGATGCTCTGCCTGGTGTAGTTGCAGAGGAGCAGGAGCAAAAGGCACCGTGTAAAAGCACACAGTGATGGGTGCAGGTCTGACAGCATGTGGCTGCAGGCTCATGGTGGGTGTTTATGGTGCCAGAACAGAAGCCACTCCAAGGGCTGTGTGTGCTGTGGAGATGCACATAGAGCCAGTGAACAGATTAAACCTCTTGCCTCCCAGAGGACACTGGGCTGAGCTGTCCCTCCACCAGCTAAAAACCTGAGCACAAGTGCCTAGGGCAGCGCAAGGTCGGGGAGGGGTGGATTCCCATCTACCAGAAAGGTGCCAGTGTGCAGCAAGGGCTCAGAGCCCCTCAGTGATCCACCCCAGGCACTGCGTCCCCTGGGAATACAGTTGGCAATAACACTTCATTTGCTCTACCCAAGCAGGTGTCGCTGGAGTCCAACTCTTCGATGAATTCCAACACGCCCCTGGTGCGGATCACGCGGCTCTCGTCCAGCGACGGGCCCGTGCTGGCCAACGTCTCCGAGCTGGAGCTGCCCCCGGATCCCAAGTGGGAGTTGACGCGCTCTCGGTCAGTCACCCGCGGTCGGGGTCCCTGGGCCTGCCAGCAGTGGCCCTGCTCCAGTGCCCACTAACTGCCTGCTTGCTCTTCCAGCCTGACCCTGGGGAAGCCGCTCGGCGAGGGGTGTTTCGGCCAAGTGGTGATGGCAGAAGCAATTGGGATCGATAAGGACAAGCCAAACAAGGCCATCACAGTTGCTGTCAAGATGTTAAAAGGTATGGGGAGTCCAGAGAGGGCAGAACAGCTTTACCCTGGGGTTTCTTCTCCCTCCCTCTCTTTTAAGTCTTCTATACAAACAGGCACAACAAAAGAAGCAAAAACAGCTTCTTTCCCCCTTCACCCACACAGCCTGGGCCTGAGGGCTGTCTCCTTGGACAGCATATAGAAGGAATCCCATCAGGAGGAGGGAGTGGGAATGAACCCAGTTCTCTGCCAAAGGGTAATAGCATCCCTGAGAAGAAGGGGAACCTCCTTTGCTTTGAGCCGGCTCTGAGAATAAGCCCCCTCCTGGCTCCTGTAGCCAGCACTGCCCTTCTAGCAAACACACAACATGCTCAGGTGGGGTTGCAGAAGTCGAGTTGACAAACCCCTCCAGGAGTTTCTGCCTTCAAGAAACTTGATCCCAGGCTCATTAGAGGTTAGAGGGAGGCTAGAAATGGGGGAGTCACTGGGCACCTCCAAATGAGTCTGTTTCCCATACTTGCCCTCCACACAGAATCACCTTCAGGAGTTCAGCTGGAGCGAGCAGGGCAGGTGCTCCAGCAGTGAGCAGCCTGAGGTTGAGGTTACATGGAGTGGCATCTTAAAGAAGTGTTTCTTATCAGAAAAGTATTCATTTAATCTGCATTTCCTTCAGTCTATTCTGAAGATGACTTTGGAATAAGGAACATTTCCATCGTTCCAAACTAAAGGGTTTATTTGAGAGGTTTTCCTCCATTTTTTTACTTTCATAGGAAAATTGCAGCTTTCCTTGCAAAAAATACATTCCTTCCTGTAGCCCTCTCCCATCTTCCCAGCTCTGACCTTCCACCATCCTTAGCTCTGACCTTCCACCATACGTAACTCTTTGCCCCTGGAGATGAGGGAAGGAAGCAATCAGAAAAGCAAGATGATCCCAGGTACCAAAACTGACTTTTTTTCTTTAATACTTACCAGGATGTAAGAGAAGATGAAAGATTTCCATGTGAACACTTATCTCCATGTATTTGGGGTTTTTTTTTATGGTGGTAGGTTTTGGGTTTATGACGATTCTTCTTCCCAAAGTAGAATAAACACAAACACTGCCATATTTTGAGTACTGCTTCCCCATCAAAGCCCCACATGGCCACACAGCAGTTGTTTTAACTACTTCCCAAGACACTTCTTCCTGACAATTGTTTTGCTTTCCTCTCTTGCTTTCTCCAGATGATGCCACAGACAAGGACCTTTCTGACCTGGTCTCTGAGATGGAAATGATGAAAATGATTGGGAAGCATAAAAACATTATAAACCTCCTCGGCGCCTGCACGCAGGACGGTAGGTAGCAAAGGCGTTGGCAGGGCCGCGGGAGGCAGGGTTTGGCTGTCCCTGTGTCTCTGCTGACTGCCTGGAGTGTCCCAGATGGGATCTCCATGGCCAGCTGTGCTGGGTGCTGATGTGCTGCTGCCTGCAGGACCCCTGTACGTGCTGGTGGAGTACGCCTCGAAGGGGAACCTGCGGGAGTACCTGAGGGCGCGGCGCCCGCCCGGCATGGACTATTCCTTCGACACCTGCAAGCTGCCCGAGGAGCAGCTGACCTTCAAAGACCTGGTTTCCTGCGCCTACCAGGTGGCCCGGGGCATGGAGTACTTGGCATCTCAGAAAGTGAGTTGAGAAACCTCCTTGGGTAGCAGCCTGGGTCAGCTCAGTGTGTTCAAAGGCATGCGGTGCTGTGTTTGTGTAGGACGACCTCAGGCAAAACAGTTCAGGCTTCTCCCTCTGGAGAACAGAACGTGTCAGTACATAGTATCCTGGGGTTTTTGCTGGAGGCTTCATCTGGATGCTGGCTGTGTCCATGAGCTCTGCAGCTGGACAGCCCTCAGTCTTCTGCGGGCCCGTTAGCACCCCCAAAACACGTGGGAAAGGACAAGCAACCCAGACCTTGGTGCCTGTGCTCAGCAGTTCAACCTCTGCCACTCATTGATGTGTGATCCTGAGGCTCAGGCAACAGTGGTCAGGGTGAGCAAAGTTCTGAGCTTCTACTGGGGGAGACCTCACCTTAGGCAACAGTCAGGAGCTGCATGCATCCCTGTCCCCCCATCTCCCTTTGTTAAGATGGAGAGCACCCACAAGGAAGCAGATCCTGGGTATAGCACACAGCTGTGGTTGTCACCTACACGTGCAGTCAGTAGGAGCAGAACTAGTGGTGGCTTTGGCTCAGTCCATGGCCATGCCCAGGATGCTCCCTGGGGAGCACTGATCTGGCTGCTGCATTTGCTTACATCATACCCTGGGATGAATCCTGATTTACCCTGACATCAGCAAGTGGAGAGCCAGGCTCTGGGTTCATGAAAGCTGGCGTGACCTCTTTTTGCAGGCAGGGAGCACCATGGCGAGAACAAGTTCAGCTTCAGATGTCAGATGTGTTCATTGTGTGACTGCAGCTCAGGGTGGATATTTCCTGGCAGCTTCAAATCCTCTCTCAGCACAGTGCAGGCTGATGTAGCTCCCTTCTCAGTTAACAACTGTGATGTGTTCTGGATGGGTTGGGGATGTCTCAATGATTTTTTTTTCCATCAAACATCAGCCTGCACTCCTCTTCCTAGAAGAGGCAGGGCACAAAGACAGCTTCACATCCCAGTAGGCATCTGCAGAAGGGGAGGGTTGGCTTCTCATCTGGGCATCCCCTCTGGAGAGAATAGACACGTGGCCGTGCCAGCAGCAGAGGCTGGCGATTAGGTGTTGCTAAGAGGGAGCATGCATGGTGGGGCAGTGACAGAGGAGTTCAGCAGAGCCCACAGCTTTACAAGCCTGGGAGTCAATGAAAGAGCAGCTCATAAACCAGGCAGGAGCAGTGAGCCAGCCCTTCTTTACTGACCTGCTCACCTTTCACAGTGCATTCATCGTGACTTGGCAGCCAGGAACGTGTTGGTCACTGAAGACAATGTGATGAAAATTGCTGATTTTGGCCTTGCCAGAGACGTTCACAACATTGACTATTACAAGAAAACCACCAATGTAAGTACAGAGCTGCCAAGCACATGCCATCCTCCTCCTGGCAGGGAACTTGGCCATTCCTGCAGCAAGTGGCCCTTGTACCACAGCTCCCTTTCTTAGAGGGTCAGAGGAGGAAGAAACCTGCTGGTGACCTTGCCTAGTCCCCTCACCATCCATTTTCTTCCTGACAGGTACTGCTGCTGCTAGCAGCTGGTTGTGAGGTCTCAGATCATAGAATAGAATCAGAAAATCATTCAGGGTGGAAAAACCCCTTGGGGTCACCCAGCCCAACCATGATCCTGCTCTGCACAGTTCACCCCTAAACCATGTCCCTCAAACCCACATCCAAATCCTATCAGATACTATCAGGAGGCTTTAGATTAAGAGAAACCAAGGGGGTTTTTTTTGGTAAAAAATGGAGCCCTTTGCAGTCTGCCCCACTGATGTTTTTAATGGTCCCAAGGAGCAAATTGCTGTCCCACCAGAGCCCTCGACAGAGAAATGTCACTATATATCTGGAGCTCCCTGGCTTTCATGCATTTCTCTTTCTTTTTTAAAACTGAGCTCTTCTACTCCACCAGCAATGGTGAGAAGATGGTCCCAGACAAGGGCTGAGTTCCAGAGTCATTGATGCTTTCTGTAGAGGTGAATTTACAAATGATGGGCTGGAGAGAAGACCTGTGTCTTGATTCAGAGCCCTGCAGCAGGCATTGAGCTCTGAGCAAAGCTGGAAGTACAGCAGAGTGGGCCTGGCAGTGAAGAGGTTTGAGGGCAGTGCAGAACCTGAGGGCTTTGTGACTGCAAAGGCCACTGTGCCCATACTGAACCAGTATCCTACCACAAACCCTTAATTGACAGGATTTCTTCATCATAAATTAATAACATTTCATGGGGATTTTTCTCACAGATAGATAGATTTTCCCTGTTGGAGCTGTGTGGGCAGCTGAGAGCAAAATCCCATTTGTGCATCCTGCCCGTGTCCCATCTCTAGTTGTGTTCCAGGTGAGACAGTGGGTCAGCAGAGGACAGAGTCCTCTGGAGCCAGATGATGCCTCAAGCATGTAACAGCCCTTTCTGACTCCCTCCAGGGGGCCAGGCAAAGCTCCGAAGAGTGACGATTGCTCTGGTCTTTCTCATGTCCCTCATATGTGACAGCCCGTGTTTATGACCCTTGTGGGTGATGTTCCCATGGGAACCTGGGGTCAGGCCTTCTCCTTTAGCCTCCTACAGGTTCTGCTAATGTTTCTGAGAGGATCTGGCCCTTGACTTAACTGTTGGAAGTTTCCCTTCAAGTTCAGTGTAAACTGGAGCTGGAATCAAAGTGCTTCTTCCAACCAAAGAGCAGGAAGTGTCCCATGCTCTGCTGCAGAGCTCTCTGCAGTTAGGGGTGATGGATGCTGTTCCCAGGCAGAGATTTAGATGCTCTGATAGGTTAAACCTGCCTTGGCAGGGAAACACAGTCCTGCACAGAGAGCATTTACTGCAGAGACTGTCAGGGATCAAACACTCTAATCTGTTTATACGTGGCCACTGCTGCTCTGTGAGTGACCGGGAAGGCAGATGTGGTTGTTAATGAAAATGTTTCAAACAGGATTAGAACAGAAGATTCAGATGGTGCCGCCGTGGCTGGGGGAATATGCTGATGGGATGTTCCCATTGTCTTCCTAATTACAGGGTCGGCTGCCTGTGAAATGGATGGCTCCAGAAGCCTTGTTTGACCGGGTCTACACTCACCAGAGCGATGTGTAAGCAAACCCCAGCACACCCCATACCTGCACCCTTAGAAACCCCCATGAACAGGGAAAACAATGCCTGTAGGATCTTCAAGAGAAACTTTCTGCTAAGCACGAGCAGGGCTCACTCACTGCAGTGGTGCTTGGGGGGATGCACAAGCAAAGGAATCACTTCCAAGCAGCAGCTTTACACACGTGGTTTTATTTTACTGTTATCTAGTTGCTTTCATCCAAGGATCTCTAGTGAGCTGCTGAAAAATTATTGGAAGGCATTCAGGTATTTTTTTGGTCCGGTTTATAGATGAGGTGTTTCATCCTGCAGTCAAAAAAAAAAATTAAAAAAAATAATAATGTTGTGTGCCAGAACAATTCCCCTCAGCTTCCTCCACGTTCTGCCCCAGACAGTTGCTCTTCAGTTGAGTATGTGGGATGAGCTTCAAATAGTCTGGTGGAGATGATCAGAGAATAGGCAGTAGAAAACAAATTCTCAGATCCATTTTGCCACTTCATTTAAGTGCCTTTGTGTTCCTTAATCCTGTCTTGTCCATGTGGGTGCCTCTGCAGGGTGAGCAGCCAGCAGAGCCCACGTTCAGTCCATGTCCCATCGGACTCCCAGCTGGACAGGGAAGGGCTGCAGTAGCTCTGCATGCTCATGGTGCTTTTTAGTGCAATATGGGGTTGGTAATGGCATTTTCAGAGTCATTCAGCTGCCAGCCTGCTCCTCGAGGCTCCCCGCTGGCAATTGGGCAAATTAATCTTTTCTATTTCTCTATTTTTCACATACTTTGGCTTTTATTGATCTAAAATCATAGTTTCCATGCTTAGGTAATGCTTCAGCAGACATGACAGATAAATCAGAGCTGGAGCACGGGAGGGCAGGCGCTCATGAGAGCAAAACAGAGACAGATAATCCCTGTTTTGAAAAAGAAAGCGAAGAAGGCAAAAGATATTTCTGAAAAAGAGGACTTTTAAGCAGAGCACAGCTGCAGGGCTGCAGAGTGTAACATTAGTGCTCTGCTGATTTTTGTTGGGGTATTTCTTCCCCCGGCTTGGCCAGTGAAATGAGTGTTGTAACAAGCAAGTTTTGGTATCAGCTTGCACAATTAGTGGCCTGTGGTTCCAAGCCTGCAATTCAGTGAAGCTGTGCATGAATAATTTGATTTGTTCCATTCAGTGGAGCTGGTGGAAGACCTAACAAAGAGCTGGGGGTGATAGATGGGCTGTCACCTATCTGATTAAATGCTCATTTCAATTTCAGACTTGGTGCCTGGGATTTCTTTGCTATTGAGTTGGATCAGCAGAGATCTCCAAGTAACTAGTAAAAATGGCCTAGGCAATTAGTCATGCTATTGATGACTTTGTTAGCTATGCATGGCTGCACAGAAAGAAAGCTGGGCAGGGGGGAGGGGATGTGGGGTGGGGGGATGTTGGAAAAAAAACCACCTCATTGAATTTTAAAGATCTTTCTTTGGTTTCCAGCTGGTCTTTTGGAGTGCTGCTGTGGGAGATCTTCACTTTGGGAGGGTCTCCATACCCGGGCATTCCTGTTGAAGAACTCTTCAAACTCTTGAAGGAAGGGCATCGGATGGACAAACCTGCAAACTGCACCCATGATTTGTGAGTGTGTGTGGGGGGTCACTCCCTCACCCCACTTCTTCCCTCACAGGCAAAATACCCCCTGGGCCATGCTTTGAGGTGTTGGGGCACCTCCCCTCGGGGTCAGAGTCCATCTCCATGTAGACTCACCCACCCCAGCTCACTCAACTGCTGAGTAGATCAAGTGCCCACCCAGCTCTGGTTGGGGGTGTAGCTCTGTTGTGTCATCTTCAAGATGGTTCCTCCTCCTGTCTTGAGAGTACAGGCACCCCCGACAGGATCAGTAACGTGCAGTACAGGCACACACATGATTGTGGAGAATCAATCTGATGAAGGAGCTGGGAGTGTTGAGTGTGAGGAAGAGGAGGCTGAGGGGAGCCCTCATCATTCTCTACAGCCCCTGCCAGGCCATTGCAGAGGCTGGTGCTGGGCTCTGCTCACAGGTAGTGACAGAACCAGAGGGGTTGGATTCAGCTGCTACAGGGCAGGGGCAGATGGGAAACATTTTTCCCTGCCAGAGTGGCCAGAGCCTGGCCCAGGCTGCCCAGGGAGGGGGTTGAGTCCCCAGCCCTGGGGGTGTTTCAGGGGTGTTTGATGTGGGTTTGAGGGACATGGTTTAAGGGTGAACTTTGTAGAGTAGGTGCATGGGTGGCTGGCCATGCCCTGAGGCTGCCATGGCTGCAGTTGAGGCTGCCAGGGCTGTTCCCTCAGGCCGTTTGGGGTGGGCAGGGCAGGGGGTGCTGCTTGGCCCAGCCGTGGGTGACGGTCCCTCTCACACAGGTACATGATCATGCGGGAGTGCTGGCACGCCGTCCCCTCGCAGCGACCCACCTTCAAGCAGCTGGTGGAAGACCTGGACAGGGTCCTCACCGTGACCTCCACCGACGTGAGTGTGGCGGGGCGGGCGTGGGGAGGGGGTCACTCGTCCCGTGGGGAGCGGCACTCAGCCCTGGGACGGGTCTGTCTCCCTGGCAGGAGTACCTGGACCTGTCGGTGCCCTTCGAGCAGTACTCGCCCGCGGGCCAGGACACCCACAGCACCTGCTCCTCGGGGGATGACTCTGTCTTTGCACATGACCTGCTGCCCGATGAGCCCTGCCTGCCTAAGCACCCCCCCTGCAACGGCGTCATCCGGACGTGATGCCCGAGGGCCGGGCAGCAGCGTGCCCAGGGGGCGGCGAGGATGGGACACCCCGGTGAAGGATCTGCCGCTGGAACTGCGTGTGGGGCCCAGAGAGTGGTGGTGGTGTGGAGCTGTTCAGGGTAAAAAGAGAAAACACAAAAATGCCTTTTTTTGTTTCTTTGGTTGGTCTGTTTTGGATGGTTTTCCCCGTTTGCTGTACACAAAGTCAAGAAGCACTGTTCGGCCTGAAGGAACTAACTCTTGCCAGGATGATCTACCAGAAATGATTTATTTTTGTTTTAAACTCTTCTTAATTTTAATTTTAATGAGCAGAATGTTGAAGGTGGGAGGCAGCTGCCCTCCCCGCCTCCGCGCCCGCGCCGCGAGTGCCAGAGTAGCCGTTCTGTGCCTGCAATAGAAGAAAAGGAAAACAAAAAAATCTTCCTTTTTTTTTAAGACACGAACACAAAGAGGAAAACAAACCCAAGTGTAAAGAATGTAGAAGTTCTTTGCTTATGCAATCTGTACATGAACCTTTTTGGTGGAGCTAAAACGCCACGTTGCCTGCAGGGATTCATATCTATTTATAAAAATGTCTATATTTTTGTTGTCGTCGTTTTTATAGCTTGATGATCGTGCTGCCCAGATACCCAGCTGCCCAGCTGCATGGAAGGAATCCTTTGGGGAAGAAGAATTAAAAAAATAAAATGCAATAATGGAGAAAGGAAATAAAATACAAATGATGAGACAGTCAAGTGCTGTGAAAGGGCAGCGCTCGGCCGCGCGGAGGGCCCCGGCCCCGGCACTGGCCTGGGAAGGAGGGGGCTGTGCCAAGGTGGGCACAGACCCTGGGCACCAGCAGATACCCAGCAGGGGCCGTGGCATCCCCGGGAAGAGCAGTACCCGTGTGAGGGCGGCGAGGGACCTGGCTCCTGGGTGCCCACACAGCAGCACAAAACACAGCCCGACCCTGAGGAGCAGCTGTCTGGGGGAGGAAAAAGAGAAAAAAAAAATTCTCAATTTTGGGGGTTTTCCTTCTTTTCTCGTGCCTGGCCTGAGTGGGAGGGGAGCAGCTCCTCCATCCAGCCCCCCGCGGTTGGGCTGCAGCTCCGTGCAGCGCCAGGAGAGAAGTTACGGGTACCTGTAGGCAAGAGCCTTTAACTTATATCAAAAAGGTTTATTCCAGAGAATCTCTGTATATAGCTATAAATATATCCTGTACATATATAAATAAATCTATTAAAAAGAAAAAAAAAAAAAAGGAAAGAATGTATAATACTAATGCAACAGAAAGAAGTGCTGAGTCTCCCAATCCAAGCATTGCAATCTGGGATATACTGATTCGAAAGAAAAGATTTGTTTGTTTTATATCTTGACAGTTTTGTTTTAAAAATTGTACCTTGAGGTGTATATTTGTAAAGTTATTTATAGACATTAACAGAGCTGTGCACCATGGTTTGATAGCCTAGCCTTACTGTAAACTGCTACAGTTCACCGAGCTCCAGGGTGGGGGTTTTTAACTTATTAAAATGGAGAAAAAATATATTAATCAAGTTTTTCTTTTGTGTCTATGGGAAAATATTGAAAGAATGTATAGATGTACAGTTCTTTAACAAATT